>VYZQ01005928.1:0-11094 GCA_013400655.1 Mystacornis crossleyi | reverse complement strand
AAAAGATGCCACAATGCAAAATTTGCCCCTTGTCTCAGGTCTCTGATAAATCAACATATCATAGAGTCGAGCCACGGTCCCTTTAAATTTTTCGTCAGTCTTAACCTGAACCTTGATGTCCCTGTGTTTAAAAATACCACTGTCGGACCAGTTCAGAAGATCATGAAAGTAAAACACTCTATTGAAATTAGTACTGCTACCATGGCTTACTATAGATGAATATTTGACTTTCTGTGTATGTGTTTGGTCCCAAAATATATCATGTTTTTACTCTGTCTCCCCTCCAGTAGAACTGACTGTAATTAAGTCCAAGCAAAAAAAACTATTGTTTGGCTTTGTTGCAGAGTTTCTAGTCATGAGACTGCTTGTCAATGTAGGCATTTATCCTGTGGCATGAAAAATAATTGTTTGTTGGCACCTGCAGTACATGGTTATAGACTGATGCTTGATCCTTGATCTACAAAGAGCAATAACTTTTGTCAACAACAGAAGCAGACTTAAGGCAGTACTGTGGTTGCAAAAGGGAAACATAGGTGGCTAGTATGATCTAATTCCTACTGATAAAGGCAGAGGTGTTTTCCTATAAAAGCAGTTAGGTGTTGTATGTTAGACACTCAAAGAGATGCACAGAAACAAAGAAGAATTTTCCAAATAAACCACAATTGTTAAAGAAAGCAGACATGTCTGGGCTCTTCTGGAAATATGTCTGAACACCCCACCACAACAAAGATCCAAGATGGTTTAAGCAGTGCTTCAATCCACTGAAGTAAAATATTTCAAGTGTGTCTCAAAAAGTGCCACATAGCTTAAGTGACAATGCATTTAGGATCCAGACTAGGGTCATAGCACATGCCTTTACTCAAGGTACCTAATTTATGCAATCTGTTGTTAGTACTGCAGCAGATTGAAAAGGCTTTCACTTTTCTTCATAATCAATTTTCTGCTAAGTCATCCAAAACCCAGCCTGAGGTGGTGTTATAAACATAATTTATTAGTTATGAATTTTGGTTTTGCAGCACATTTTTCTACATACTTCTCTTTATGGATGTACCTAGGGAATATTCGTAGATGGCTCTGGAGAAACATCCAGCGTATTTGGTCACAAATTAGTTGTTTGTGAACCAAAGCAGAATTTTTAGGAAGAGCTGTATCTAAATTTATTTTAGAGGAGTCTAGATCTAGTCAAAGAAGAGGGAAGAGAGAACTGAAATTGGGGAAGAAAGGGGAGCTTGCAGGGACAAATGTATACTGTCTTTACCTCTTTTTTTGAGGTGGGATCAATCCCAACATTTATTTGCTTTCCTGCTCCTGTCTTTTCACCATGCCACTGAGGAGAAGGCCATGTAATTACAGAAGAAAATTAATACCAGAAACTCTGGAGTTCTTTATGCTTGTATTAATGATGGTGTAAAGCTAGATGCTGAATAGCATTCAACAGCAACCTTTACCAAGAGAAAAGGGAAAATGCAGATATTTTTTCTCCTTTAGGAGTGTTTTATCAGTGCAGATGTTTTTAGTGCCCTTCAGTGGTAGCAAACATTATTCATTATGAAGCGCACTTGTTTTTCTTCAGTGTAGAAAATACTGATCTGATCTTAAAAATACCGGATTTAGTGTAGGCAATGGGCAGACAATTTGATAAAATGGGGTAATCTTTATACATCTTTGTTCCTTGCTATTAAAATATTATTTCAAATTGTGAGGAATACTGACTTTCTTTTCTGAAAATATGTCCTGCTTATTCAGAAAAATAGGCTTGTTACCTTATTCTCCAGGTCTCTGTACAATCAAATGTTTTTAGAAAGTCGTGTAGCAACTTCTGAAGTGAATCAGAGTTACTTTGAGGGTTCAAAGAGAAATTAATTTCTGGTAGCATTGCATAGGAATGTACTGATTAGCAGGTTTGTGCACACTGAGGGCCCCCTTCTGGTTTGTTCAGAACACTATTATTTTTCTCCTTTCAGAGGGCCCCTTTTGTCTTAATTTAAAATGGCTATTTAATTAATGATGTCACAGTAAGCATCCCTTAGACATTTAGCTAGTTTCTCATACACCTTTGAATAAAGCTGACTAGGGTGTGGAGAATAGTCTTCAGTACTTCTGTAGCTGTGGCTGCAGTCCTTCAATGGAAGAGAATAGTTTGAATAAATCAGCATCAATGAAAAGTAAGGATACCTGATTGAGTGCTGAAGATAATGTTTTATGCTAATCAGATTAATTTCCACTTCCTTTAATCACAGAATCAAAGAATGCTTTGAGTTGTTAAGGACCTTAAAGATCATCTAGTTCCAACCCTCTGGCCGTGGGCAGGGATGCCACCCACTAGATCAGGTCCAACCTGGCTTTTAAAATTGTTCAGTTGTGTATAAGAGTGCCGTGAAGGAAAGCTCTTTGACTTACTGAATGCTGACTCCAGACTACAAAAACAGAAGAAAAACACCACCCCAAAATCCTGGTATTCAGAGGACAATGTAACCACTAACCTGTGGGACTGAAAGTACTCAGGTGAAACTTTTGTTCAGCATTTCCTGTTCTTCCATTTCATGTTCAAGGACTTATATCCATGCAGCTTTAGTTGAATATTCTGGTTTTTAGATGAATTATGAGGATCCAAGATTACGCTTTCTAGTGTATCAAAGTATGTCATCTGGGACACTGAAACATCAGCACTGTATAGAATGTCATGGAAATCTGGTCCTCTAAGTAATTTGATCACAAAAGAATGTCTATTAAAGACATTAAGCTCTGTTCTTCTTTGTTATTTTACCTTACTGCTTTCTTAATGTGCTCTTGATTAACCAGCGTTTATTGACATTCGGGAGTATATTTGCCCCTAGCAGTATCTCTTTAATATTGTGGAGAAAGCAATTTTGTTGTTGTTGTGCTGCAGTATTTGGGAGACACAGTTTACTCTTAAGAACCCAATTCCTCTTTCAGAACTCAATTTTCATGTTCCACGTGCAGGTTCTCTGTTTCATTCAAGGGCTGTGGCTATTTAACTGTTTCCCTAGACCTCATTAAAGTGGCCTGATACCAAGTGATGTAAGTGAAAGTCAATTTTTCATATTCTTCAGAGAGTGAAGTCACAGAGTTTCAAGTACTTTTTCCTTCCTTCATTTCAGGGAAGAGTCACAACAACCTAGACTTCCTTTGCTCTGTGCTGGTGTTCTTCCTGCTCGATACAGGAATTTTGCTTACCCAACTCTCAGTTGCAAAAGTGTCCAGTATAAATAGTACACGTACAGAGCAACATCTTGAAAAACTGTTAGTCCTGAAGAGTTTTAAAACCATTTATTTCTTGAAATCAGATTTGGGACAAACTTCCCAGAATAGGATGGTACTAAGGAGCATGTCCATTTTTTAAGCAGACAGTAACTACTCCCAAACTCTGATTTAAAAAGAATAAAAACCAGAATTCTTATTTCTCTATTTTCTTTGTTTCAAAGACTGATCATCAAGATAATTTTCTTCTGATGTTTGTAGCTTTTTAACCTTTCTATAAAAAATAGGATACAGTGTTTGCATGGCACTTCTGACTTGGAAACACCTGGTTTTCATTTGAAAATTACATAAGAAGCTGTGATCCTGTGTTTAATTTCAAATGAAATCTGTGTGGCAGTAATGCAGAGCAGTACTGTTCTGGGTCCTGGTTACAAGGAGCACCTTAATTGAATTGACAAGAACACTCCCCTTTCTTCTCTTCCCCGCCAACTCCCCCAAGTTCAAAGTTAGGAATAAAGAGTTGGAATGAAATAAAATAAAATCAAATAAAGACAAGGATCCCTTCCAAACAGCATGTTCCAAAGTGTCTGGATTAAAAAAAACCCCTATAGTTTGAGCTGATGCTATGATACAGGTCAGTCAGCTATGAACTCCACTGTGGAGAAAAAAAATTAGGAAAAAAAGTGGGGAGAGTGCACTAGAAAGTTCACAAAAAGAAATTTTGATAAGCATAAAATTAATGGATCTTCAGCTGCTTGGATAAACCCTGTACATTGGGTTATTTTACAGTGTACATCCCTCAGTGGGTTCCCCAGGAGAGAACTGCAAAGGAAGGAAGCAATCCTTTTACTTTGTCTTCATTTTTGAAGATAGTGCAAGTTTTGAATGTTCTCTTTGAAACTAATTCCAACCACATGGAAAGTTGCCTTTTCACTAGTTGCTACCTTCAGACAGAGTTAGCCACCTTCTTGGCAATTTAACTGTCTCAGATGGCAACTTGCCCATCTAGATGTAGATAAAATCATCTAAATTCTGACTTCTCTACTGCCTTCCCACATTTCCTTGTTACTGATAAGATGACAACCACACTATTCCTGGGAAGGAATAGGAATGCAATTTACTTTTTGCAGATGAGGATTTGCAGCATAAACTCCCAGAAAAAAAATAAATACAGACAAGTAAATGTGAAGACAACAGGAACATCTTGAAGCTGTTGAATAATTTCTAGTCCACTTGAAGGTCACTTGGTCTGTTCAGCCTGGAGAACAGGAGACTGAGGGGAGACCTCACTGAGGTTATAACTTTTGAGGGGAAGAGGAGGAGTAGGCATTGATCTGTTCTCTGTGGTGACAGTGACAGGACCTGAGAGAATGGCCTGAAGTTGTGTCAGGGATGGCTTAAATTTGGTATCAGGTAAAATTTCTTCACCTAGAGAGTGGTTGGGCACTGGAACAAGCTCCCCAGCGCAGTGGTCACAGCACCAGCCTGACAGAGTTTAAGTGCATGACTCTTGGAGTGTCCTGCAAAGAGCCAGGAGATGGACTTGATGATCCTGATGGGTCCCTTCCAACTCAGCATATTCTGTGATTCTATGATTCTACGTTTTCAGTTTTGATCACTGAGAAATACAAGTTGTCCCTTCTGAGATTTTCTCTTACTTTTTGGTTCCCTTCATTCATCCATCTACAAGGAAGTACACTGACCAATACTGTTCACCACATAAAACAACTTCAGGCTGCTCTCTTATAACCTTCTCTAAGGTTACAGGATTTGTTAGAAAGGCAAGGCAGTCAGGGTGTGAGCTCAAGCCTTGTCTATGCTTCTTTTCTCTCTTGTCATTACTTCCTCACCTTCTTGTATTGGAGAGCAGACTATTTCACTTCAACCACTCATTTTGACTTCAAACAACACATGAAATTGGAAGACCTTTGACCTGTACACTAAAAATAAATAAATTTGTACTTGAAAAAAATTAATTATAGGCTTTACATGATCTGCTTCTGGGGAGCAGAAAATTCCAGTATTTGAGAAAACACTTTAGTAGGTGAGCATAGAAATTCCCCTCTAACCTGTCAGAGCAAAATATCTTCACTGTTTTAAATGTGATTTGTTTCTGTAATGTGACCAAGCTATTAAACTTGTTAGAGATCATGGCAGATGGCAGGTGTCTTATGAATTTGAGCAAATTTTATCGGCTTAGAAGTCATAAAAAAATAATTGAAAACTCTAGTTCTTAGCTGCGTAGGCAAGCAATAATTTTAATATAGAGAAATACTGTAACAGTTTCTGTGCATACATAAACCCTCCCTTTAAGAACTGGGGCTTGGTGTCAGAGGCCCTCTGAAGAAAAACAGATTTCTGAAAGGCAAGAGGGGCTGCTCTTGCAAAACTGTGGTTTTATAGACATTCCCAAATCAGATAATGAGAAGCGGTTTGTTTTTCTGTAACTCAGTTATTTTCCTTTCATGCTAAGAAGTACCAGATACCTGCAATGAGATGATTTTCTCTATTCCTTAGCATCCATTTCACATTGCATATGAAATAGTCTCCAAACTCTTTTAAAATTTGTTCTTAATTTTAAGCCCCTTTACTCTGACACTAGACACCGTGATCTGCCCTCCAGCCTAAGTCTGATTAATGCAGTGGTGGCTGCGTGGGTTCAGCCACAGAACACCCAGCAGACTCCCTCTGTGTGTACTAGACCACCCACGAGGAGATAAATGCATGAGCAACCCTTCGGACTGCTAGAAAAAGTTCCTTCTGGGACTTTCAGAGCTGCAGCACAGACGTACCAACATGGTCAAGAGCAAAATATGTGACTTGCACCCCATCAAAGACACACAGATGCAGGTCCTGAAATACTTCCATGTGAAACATCTTCCTCCAAGAGCTTCAGCTACTGAGGCAAGTAAATGCTGACGTCCGCTTAACAAAGGGTGGTCTACTGGATGTGCCTGCAGAATGGCCATGGACAAGGATATCCCTGCAGAGTGGCCACAAACAACATGCGTGCAAATGCCCACATGCAGTGGCTGTCCCTTGGGCAAGGATGAGCTGTCAGACTGGAGGCCCCGTCCATGAGTACAAGTTGATAATTGTCCTTTTTCTAAATAGTCCTGGTTTTGGGGATGTCATTGTTTAACCCCAGCTGGCAGCTAAGAAGCACACAGCCACTTGCTCACTCCGGCACGAGCAGGATGGTGGCATCAAAAAAGTGAGAAAACTTTTGGGTTGAGATAAAACACAGTTTAATAGGGAAAGCAGAAGCTGTGCACAGAAGCAAAGCAAAACAAAGAATTAATTCACCGATTCCCGTGAGTAGATGGGTGTTTAGCCATCTCCAGGAACGCAGGACCTCATCACACAAGCAGTGACTTGGGCAGACAAACACCATCACTCCGAACATCCTCCCAGTCCTCCTTCTGCCCCGGCTTTATATGCTGACACCATAGGGTATGGGATATCCCTTGGGTCTGTTGGGGTCAGCAGTCCCAGCTGGTTGCTTCCCAGCTTCTTGTGCACCCCCAGCTTACTGCTGGGAGGGTGATAAAAGAATCAGCAAAGGCCTTGGCTCTGTGTAAGCGCTGCTCAGCAATAACAAAAACATCCCTGTGTTATGAACACTGTTTTCAGCACAAATCCAAAACACAGTCCCATACCAGCTACTGTTAAGAAAATTAACTCTATCACAGCCAAAACCAGCACTTCATTCCTGAAGTGAAACCTGTTGCTGAAGTGATATGACTGCAGTCTGTGTCCTGGCTCTGCTCCATCTCCCTTTACACTGGCTGCATTTCCATGTCGGACGCACCATCTCTGTAGCACCACTTCTGATTTAATATATTCCTATGACAACTAAGTAAGGAGTCAGGGAAGGAGAAAGGTGCACCAGATCTCAAACAGAAGTAGAATTGTCTTTCATCAAGTCCCTTACAAGCAGCCTAATGGGCATCAAGGCTCACAAGAAAATTCAGGCCTCAATTTAATTTTTTTTTTTTAAAACCTGATTTCACTGTGCAAATCTGCTCTTCAAAGGGGAAAGAGTTCCTAAATGGCAAGATAAGCGTAAAACTTCTTCCCTAGTGAAATAGTTTGAGAAGTACCATCCACACTTTTAGTCTGCAGACACAAATATTTTTTAAAACACCTAAACAATTGGAAGGAAGATGTTCTAGTCACTTATTTCAAGTCAACATTTTAGAAAAAAGTATCATTAAATGGCATTTTAAAAGGTTAATTTAACAACTTCAGAGTTGTACTCAGTTGTTTCCCTACTGAATCCAAAGATTCTTCCAATTTTCTGTTTCCCACCGTTTGAAAGATGTCATCACATTAATCTCATCTTGGATGCATTGTGTATGTATTTGGTGACGCCACCTGAACCTACAACCTTGCAAGTAGATGAGAAATTGGCAAAACAGCAAAGTGGAGTTACTATGTGAAATAATAGCATAAAGTCCTATCCATTTGCCTTGGAAACAGTCAGGAGAGATATTTTGGTCTCTACATGCCAAGTGAAGTCAGTCAAAGAAGGTGTATAAAGAATTTAATATCTAAATGCAGCTTCTTGGAAACCAGAGGAGTCTGGACAAGGCTGGCTAGGCTCCCCTAGGCAACACACAATGTATATTTTCAATGTATATTTCCAGGACTGCTGGAAACTACATCTCGGTGCCCTGCTGTTTGCTGCATCTCTCTTGGTGACCTCATGCAAACACTTGCAGCACTGCATGGCCATGAACTTGGCACTGCTCTGTGTTTTAGGAAGTCTAGAGGGCATGGAGAAGGAAAAAAGTATATTAAGACTTGCATGCTCTGTTTACCTTTGTCATGAGGACAGTGGGAACTGTCACTATAGGTAGAATGAATTACATTTGGCTCTTCACAATACGATGTCTTGTCTTGTCTTTTTTTATTTTTCTTTTTCTTTTCTCTTATTAAAAGTTAGTCTCTACAAAGGCTGGGTGAGATACGGGGCCTCTGAACATCAGAGTGAGCAACACCATCCCTACAAGGGCAGACCACTTTAGCACTACACTTCCTCTCCTCTGACAATTCATTTGCTAATAACCTATAAATAAACATGCTTTCCACTAACTCAGCTTCCAAGAAAAGATCAGAAGGAACCAGTTAGTCATTTTAACCCAAATCATCTGCTCAGACAGAAAGGTGCATTACTCATAGATGGCCAGTTTCAATGCCAAAGGTAATGAAATGTATGTAAGAAACTCTAATTTAAAGTCAGATTCATCACTAAGTAGTCAGAGGACTAATTTTGTGATATGTAAAATGATGCCTTATTCTAGAAAAGACAGCAAAATGTACCTATTTATTTTTACAAGCGTAGATGAGGGATGGGGAGCAGCTCATTACAGTTACAGGCCCATTAGTAAACATTTTCCTTGCTTTTGTACTTTCTTTTCTTTTCTCATAAGGAAATGTGGGAACAGGCAGAGGTTGTCTGGTTTTAGGCCTATTTCTCCCTCAAGAGGTTTACCCTGAGCAAGCTGTGATAAGCTGAATTGCCCAGATTCACAGAGGATTGCAAGGCATCTGGCTACTCTTGGTCTCAGGATACCAGCTTAGTCTTCCTTCCAAATATGTATGCTCCTCTACTGTGTTCTATGTTCTGAACACTTTTTGGATACTTTCTAAAAATTGGCAATTAACCCAAGTAGGAGAAAAGAATCTGCTTAGTTCTTGTGAATGTTTTCAATTTTGAGCTAATTCCAGTATTTATTAAACCAGACAGTCCTTATAGATGGCTTTTAAATATTAAGTAATATAAACAGGTTGTGATGATGTAAACAGGATGTGTTTTGGATTGATGATTCTTCAAAAACTAAATTATCTCTTGATTCATATCGGACTAATGTATACCATTAATATTGATATGTAATGCTACACAAGAAAAGAATGGAATGAAAGTTTCAAGTCTCATTTAGTCTCTGGACCAGAAAAGTGCTTAGTTATGTGCTTAGTTATCAGTGATTATGATGGTTGAAATTTCTGTGTCTTAATAAAAAATCATAGCTTTGATTAAATGGAAGTCTCCACTGTTGTATGAGGAAATCTTCTCTATCTCTCTTTCTTTCTAGTGGGTTGTTTTTCTGTTGTTGTTTTGGGGGGATTTTTTTAAGTAATACAGATGTCCCTAGGCAATAAAATTTGGATTTAAAAATGTTCTTGGGCTTCACCAGTACTGTATTTCTGAACCACATTATTCCCAGCCAGCTTGCAGTTGCTGTTGCTCTCATCTTCACACCTACAAAGTTAAGTACATTCAGGTAATTTGACCTGAAATTCTGCAGTCTAAAGAGCAGTGAATTCCTTTAGTCATTTGATTTAGACTTAAATATTAACTATGATCTGCGTGGATTACCAGATATTTAACCGCAAAGCACTAAAATGCCCCAATCCCTTTTGTCTCAAGCAGTGCATACCTACAAAGCCTGTGTAATCTAGCTGAGCATGCAGAGATTATCATAAAGTGGAACGCTGGATATTTAGTGATCCTTCATCTGATGCCATGTCCCTGTAAATATGCCATGGTATCATCTGTCAGATATGACATTATATGTCACCCAGGGAACAGCCGTGGAGAGAGGTATTTAGTACCTGAGGGAATTAACTATGCTGGAGGTGATTTATGATGACCTGGACAATGAACAGTTATCCATATGGAGTCCTTTATACACTACCTGTGTGGGCTACTTTTGAATGGAGTAGAGCATTTTCCTGTGCAAACTTACTGGCAATAATGACTTAGAAAGACACTGAGACAAAAGGTGGATTGAGTTGGCTGGATAACTCTGTCAGTACGAAGAAAGTTTTTCTTCCTTCCTCCAGGCCTTCATGTTGCCTGTGGAGAAACTGTTCCAGGGATTCCCACAGTTTCAAGAGGACATACTCCCCATGTGTAGGGATCAGTATCTTACAAATTAGGGGTAAGCATTCCTTTACTCAGGATAGACAATACAATGGGTACACACTATGGTTTTGCCTGCATAACCATGGAGAGGACATGACGAAGTGGGTTGGAAAATCTACCTTGACCCTAGAGGCACGGGTACGTGAGTTGCAGGGAAAGCCAATCACAAAACGGTGTTCTTCAAGGAAAATTGCTGCTCCAGTTTCCAGCGGGCAGTTGTGAAGGGCTGGTCTTATTTCTGATCTTAATAAAGGGACTTCTGATTTGTATTTACAAGAAGTGAATAATGAACACTGTGACCAGGATTTAGAGGGGCCCTGCCTCCAGCTGGGTGGAGGAGAGAGATAACTGGGTTTACTGGACTGTGTGGATTTGATGGCCTGGCACAGCAGTCCCACAGGAATACAAAGCTTTAGTAGACAATGGTGCACATTGTACCCTAATGCCATCAAGCTTTATAGGGACAGAATCCAGTTGTATTTCTGGAGTGACAGGGGAGTCCACACAGCTAACTATGCTGGAGGTTGAGATTAGTCTGACTGGGAATTGGAGGCAAAAGCACCCTAGTGTGCCTGGGCCAGACATCCTTGGCATAGACTGTGCCAGGCGAGGGTATTGGAAGGACCGAAAATGGTAAATTGGCCTTTGGTGTAGTTGCTTGGAAGGTAGAGGAATTTAAGCATCTGTCTACCTTGCCTGGTCTCTCAGAGGACCCTTCTGCTGTGGGGTTGCTGAAGGCTGAAGAGGAGCAGGTGCCAGTCGCTACCACAATGGTGCATGGGAGGTAATAAGGCTCCAACTGAGACTCTGTAATTCCTACCCTTAAGGTGAATTTCTGACTGGAGAGCCAAGGAGGGATCAGCAGGACTTGCTTACCCCTTAAAAGTCCCATTTGGCAAGTGCAAAAGTCTAATGGGGATGTGTTGCAGTGGGGTTTCTGC
>VYZQ01005921.1:13905-53855 GCA_013400655.1 Mystacornis crossleyi | reverse complement strand
AGATCTAAAAACTTGAAAAATTCTGGATATTCAGGATTTGATTAGAATGTTCAGTCACTGTGTGAGTAATTGCAGTTGGACCTGCCTTCTATGTGCAGTTTCTTATCGACTCGGAATTCTTCTCCTTCCCAGAGAACCAGAAAAAAAGATTAAAAGCCTGAAGAGTTAAAAAGTGGAATTGTGGGAACAGTTTGTAAATTATAGTGTCACAAGATGGATTAAAAAAAAAAATGCCACTAATCTTTTTGCAGATGGGGTAGAAATGTTTTGTACCCCTTTGTTGACAGCAGCCCATGAGCAAATATCCGAAATCTTTTCTGAGACTGGGAAATGCAAACAGAGCTTGTTGCCTTTGAGATAAATTTCTGAAGTTTTTCTGGAGCAGTAATTTTCTTACAGATATCTCATGCTCCCACGGAATATTGAAAGCTGATGAAATGAGTTCAAGGCTTTGGATGGCAAGGTGTAGGAAATCAGAGTGAGGAGAGCCTGGCCTGTTGTACATGTTTGTATGTGGGAACACTGGGAGAAGGTATCGCTTGTCCTTTCAAAAACATTGCAGGAGACAGAAGATTTGTCCCTGCAGTATCACAGACCCCAGCCACTGTTAGATGTGCAAACAGAGGGAGAGAAGAGATGTGAATCTCTTTGCAGGGAGTGAAGAGGAGTGGAGGAAGCACTTGAAGTGAGGGCAGCTGGCTGTTGGATATCCATAGTGAAATGAGGCTGGAAAACATTGGGCTGGGGACTTTGGCCACAGACCTGTGAGAATGTGCTCTGAAAGCTGAGGGGCCATGAGAATCCAAGAGCAGGAAGGAGTACTGAAGGTTATGTGAAGAATAAGTTAGAGAATTTAATGTAAAGATATTAGAGTATAGGCAGGAGTATGAGGGAAACAAAGAGTTAAATGAAAAGGAAAAGGAAATAGGTGAAAGATAGATGAGATGTTTAGCACATTGACAGAAAAGGGTAGGTGTGAAGTCCCTGAAGACTCCAGGATTCACCTCAGAAGGAGAAGATTGACAGGCCTTTAAGAAAGAACCTGAGAGAAGGGCTTGAACTTGTCCTTTGTTTTCTTGGAGGCTGGCTACCTGGGACGAGCATGGAGTTTTTAGTGTATCTGGAGAACTGAACTAATTAATGAGGTGAGGCAAAGGTTCAAACCTACTGAATGTGCTGAGGAGGAGAGAAAGGCCTGAACTCCTGAGAAAACCTGATTATGCCACCTGTAAGGCAGAAGTTCTCTTCAGACTGTTACATGACTCTGAGGTGCATTGAGAGATTTTTAAAAGTACAACTCAATTAGCAAGCCTAAAATAGAAAACATGACCAGTGAAAAAAGAAGGTGCAGAAAACTTTTAAGATACATACGTAAAAAAACACTGCTTGCACTATCAGAAACCCCTGAGAGGGAGACATGTATTTCTAAATACTCCCATCTTTAGAAGCTCACAAATGTATTGTACACCCATGTGGAAACTGCTGTAGTTGATTTAGTAGAATGAGTACCACTGGTCTTTTTGTTCTCATTTTTGTAAGCTGTAAACCTTTATCCTCCCCATCTTTCTCAAAAAGCTAGAATATCAAGTGAATTCATCTATGAATCCTTTAGGCCTTTGCATCCCATGAAGTGTAAGAACTAAGCCGTTAACATTTGTAAAGCATATAATACGAATTTTAAGAGCCTTCAGAATTCATACACTGTTCTGTTGAAGTTGTGTGCATTGAGTTGGGCTTTATTTGAATTTGTTTTGTTTTGTTTTGGTTTGGTTTGGTTTTTTTGGTGCTTTTTAAAGTTGGCAACAGTAGAATGATCTTATTCAGGCTGCTGACTCCTCTCTTGTTGCAGCAAGAAAGTAGGAAAAACTGGAGAGGGCATCAGCAGGAGATTACTTCTGCAAAGTTTCTGATTAGACTTCAAATCTGTGTTTAAAAACACTGGCTTCTGTGAACAAGGTCACTGAAATGAATTGCGCTGTCCTCTTTCTTTTTAACTAAGGCTTTTCCTTTGTAAAGAAAACAACAGGAAGAAGAACTTTAGGAGCAAAGGTCCCCAGACGTATTTGTTGGTGCCCTCAGGTGTGATGGTATGGATGACTGCAAGAACCATCCTGAGTCTCACTCTCCGCAGTGCTTCCCACCCCGCAGTGCTACTGCCCACACTTCCTGTGCCCCTTCTGCCATCAGCACCTGTCCCCATGTGCAGGACACCGCAGTGCCCAGGGCACCCTTAGCAAGGGCAGGGGAGAGCCTGCTGTCCCTGCAAGGGGTGGGACACCTCCTCTCACACACGGCGGATGAAAGCAGGGCTGACTCCTCTCTTCCGACAGGTCCCGAACTTATCTGAGTTTGCAGGGAAATTAATAGATGTTGATAGGGGATTTTTTTCTAAATCCTGGACGTCAGCCCTGGGCAGTGTAGTGTGTTTCCTCAAGGAAATAGCGAATGAAAAATTTTTGACTGGAGAGGAGATTTACTGACTGTGTGGCTATCCAGAAGGTTTGGGGCTTGTATTTTTTGTTGTAACTGAGAAGGATGTTTATTTACATTACTGCAAATTACAAAGGCAATGCCTATACAAGGAGACTTTTTTTTTTTTCTTTCAGCTGACTCAAAGACACTAACTCATTCTCAGGTCCAAGACTCTCTGTTGTCATTCATGGCATGTTCAATAGAAGTGATTTATTGCCTGTCTGCAAGTCAAGACACTTGATCATTATCATCTTCTTCTTCCCCCACATCAACCTTTTCCCATCTTTTGCAAGCCCAAGCTAATTTAGATAAGGTCAAGATCTAGGCCACTCCTTAAAAGTTTTTAACATGGCTTTTCCTTCAGTGCCTTCTATCTCATTCTTGAAACATCTTTTGTAGTATCCCCGAGGCAGAGCTGGAAGAGAAGGTTAGCAGATAATTCAGTAGTTAAGCTATCCTCCAACATCTGATATGCCTCCAAGGCATTAAATTTTCGCTTGTATCTGTTAAATTGCTGGGAGCTTTCTTCAGTGGTTAATTATCTTTATGAAATATATGGGGTTTGCAGTGATGCAGAACTTGGACAAATTCTCATATTATCATTCTAAAGGTGGAAAGATAGCTATTTCAGGTTTATCTCCATAAAATTTGCAGTGTGTATGTATATCTATGTATGTACGTTTAAATATATATTTCTGTGGAATAGCAGAACAAATTAAAAGGCTATTTAACTCTTCGTATAAATGGGATATGATCTTACATCATCCCTTCCCCCATTAGCTGTGAATGTAGACATCCTCTCTCAATATTTCTTCTCATGTTTAGTGTGAAAAGCAAAGCAGGAACAAGGATTTTCTTCCCAAATCATCCCCGTAGACATTTTCTGAAAAGGATAATCCATCTTAAAACATGTTGACTTGCAAATTTGTCATGCCTCTACCAGATTGGAAGAATGCTGCAGCAACTAAGAGCCACCAGATACATTTCTATCTTCCAGCAATATCCTGAGGAATTTTGCAGAGTTGGTGATGGGCTTTGTGGGCTGCTTTGACCGGCTGAATGCAGAGCACAGGAGAGGCAGGATGAGCAGGAACAGGCAGGAACAGCCATCTGCACTATAGGGAACAAGGAGGGAGGGAGGGAGGAATTTCTATAAGCACTTTTTCCCTTAAATCAGGAGGATGAGTGCTCTTTGTGAATATCCCTGACCCGAGTGCATTGAGACATCCCAGCTTTTTTCTGTAGCTCAGCAAAGAATTGTGTCTATGTATTTATTAGGTTAAATTATTTTTAAATGTATCAGTCAAAGTCTCTCAAAAACATCTATTTTGCCAGATTGACATGAAATACTTTTAAAAAATAATTTCTGATGAAATCTTACAGAAAATGAAGGTATCTTATTCACACAGCCATTTAGTATTTTCATTCCATTATAAGAAGGCTAACATTACTCATATCATCACTGTGATACTGAGTAAAATCAATATGATTTTAATTACTCGTGGCCTGTGCTTCTGTTATCTAAGACTGCCATTACACACAGAGTGAACCTGAGGCAAATTTAGGTATCGCTGAATTAAGTTTGGTTTGTGTTTGTAATGAAGGTTTTCACATCCCAGGAAAGCAAGTGGATGTGGCACTTGGTGCTATGTTTTAGTTGACATGGTGGTATTTGTCAGAGGTTGGACTTAATTATCTTGGAGGTCTTTTCCAACCTTAGTGATTCTGTGCTTCTGCGCTTCTGCAGTTCCAAGCTGTGTGACGTGACTGTTTGATGTTTTGTTTGGAATGGAGCTGCACTGAAAGACTGCACTGCATATGAACAAGGGCCAAAACAGGGAGTGTGTGCACTCCTAAGTCTGGAAGACACTGAGTCATGCCTGATAGAAGTAACAAAGAGCAGATAGAAGCAGCATCTGGGGTACCTGGGACCAGCACACTCTTTCCCAGGTTGTTTATTTTTTGTAGCCAGCTTAAATGATGCAGCACTTTGTACCTCTGACTCCGTTTCTGTAATGGGGCTGGGCTGGGCTGGGCTGCCACGGCCATCCAGCTGAGGAGTGGGGAGCTGGGAGGGTCAGTATGGCTGGCCAAGGGATTTCAGCCTGATCCATGTAAGGTAGAGAGGGACCACTAACACACGGACACAGCATTAGGCTTTCTGCCACTTGAACTCCACTCCTATAAATTGCAAATCTGAACAAGGGCTGAGCAAGCAAGATTATCTTTGCTTCAGCTTGTTGGATGATGAGCATTGCAGATAGACATTCTACTCAGCACATTTGAGAATAGCTGAATTTCTGCTCTTTACCATTCTGTAAATCTGCAGTGTCATATCCTAAATCCAGACTTTGCCAAATGTTTTACTCTTTAGTTCAAAGAACCGCATTGAGTTAATTTGCTTTTCTCATGCTCTTCCTTTTCATGAGCATTCACATGATTCTGTTCTGCCAGTCAGTTCCTCAGGGGAGAGCAGGAGAAGGAATAGACTTCAAAGTTTTATGAGGGTGCACTCACAGAAGCTTAATATTAAATTTAAGCTTGAAGATGTGCATGCCTTCATTTCTATTCTACTGTGTGGCTCTCTGACTCTGGAGTATTGAACATGCCAAGAAAGTTCAGAATGCGGCTTAACTTTTAGGAAAGCTGTCTGCTTAAAAAAGGAATGTACCTGAGGTTGAAATGAACTACTGGAGGAAATTCTATGGAAAAAAAAGAAAATGCTTGTCAGATAAATTATTAACTGTGAGTTGTTTGCCTTTGATTTAAAAGGGAAAAAAATACCCACCACAAAACCAATCATGTTTTGCAGTTAGTTTTGAACTTTTAAATATTTTTAATTATAATATTTGTCTTATAAATTGCTTGGTGTTTTTGTGAGAAAACTTTATGTGAATTCTGCTTCCAAATTCAACCTCAGCAGGGAAAATTATTTGAAAATTAAGTTACAATGCTATGTATTGAAAGGAAAGACCAATGTTACTTTCATCCTGAGGCTGAAAGTGTCTCTCTAGCAACTGGAAATAGAGTTAAGCTTGCCAAGAGTTCCTTGTGAAGCAGATGGAGAGGCAACTAACAACCTTGATGAAATCTTGTTGGCTAAGCCTTCCGAGTATTCATGGGGCTCCCAGAGCTACCTATCAAATTAACTTGAACGCTGCTGCCCTGTATGAAAGTGTTCTTCACTCTTGTCAATGGCTGGAGCAGTTTTGCACCCTTCCCCCTCCCTGCACAGAACTGTTTGTTCCAAACACACAGTTAAACTCTCAGTTATCTTTTCATGTGATGAGTGATTACAGGTCTGTCCCAATTCCTGAAAAATTTCCATGGCCATGTCCAACTTCTCTCTTTAAAGGCTTTACACTTTTTTACTGGTATTCAATAGACACCCAAGAATGTGATAATTAGTGTCTGCATACTTTTAATGCCTACATAAAATAGCATTATATGTGGCTGCATGCCCTGAAGGATAGAAAAGGCAAATATTTGATTGTTGAGTTAGGCTGGTTTGCTGAATGCAGAGAAACAGCCTTGGACTCTGCCGGCATTCTCAGACGCACAACATGATCCAAAAGCTGATTGTAAGATGATGGTATCAGTCTCTCTTTTCTTGCTGCTGGTGGGTTCTGAATATAAATCACAAGCTGTGTATGCTTTGGCTGATCCTCTGTTCCCGCAGTGACCTTAGAGTAAACGTATTGTTTTTTCATTTATATTTAAGAACAGATGAAAGTATGTTGGGACTTGCTTCCCTATCTGCACAAACTAAATCAATATTTCACACACATTCATTGTTGGCAATTAGCTGTTCCCCATCAGAAGTAAGGTCTGCTTTAGAAGTTTCCATACCATCCATTCTGTTTGTTTTTATTCTTGCAAGTGTTCAACCAACTAAAGTGGGATCAGAAGTTTGTTTAATTGACATTTCTTTCTTTTCCACTGCAAGAAAACTCTCTATACAGAAAGGACACTGTGAAGTGAGTAGATATGCAGGTGAATAGCCATTGATGTCCTCGCTCCACTTCCCTCATATGCTACTGAGTATTCACACCTGTGTCTGTGTGTCATTTTAATTATTAAGATCTTCTCAGTCCACAAAGCCAAATCATGCTCTTTGATATGCATGGACCCCCTCCTCTGAAGCTGGAGAAACCATAGCTGGTCCCTACATAAACCATACATGATTGTATGTGATGTGACCTTCAGGGACTGCAGTGTTTACCTGTGCCAGGGAGTGAAGGCAGCCTGTGTTTTGAGAGTGGGCAGGTTTGGGAATTGCTACTGCTAGAGCGAAGATTGGCATGCCAAGCCTGTCTGTAGAGCATAGGTGGCCAAGCCTTGCAGGAAGGCACAGCCTCGAGCTCATGTGTGTCAGACATTCCTCAGTGCTGGTTTCACTGTAAACTGGGGAACAGATTCCAGCAAGTGGAGGAAGGACAGATGGTGCTCAATGTACAGAAGAGTGAGCCACGAGGCCTTTGGACCAGACAGAGGAGATGCAGCTGGCATCTTCCAGATTGCTTATTTTGGTGTGGGTTCTGAATTTTTTTCTTCTGGGTGTAAGGGAAATAGATAAGATTCAGTGTAAAAAGCAAGATGATGTATATTGTCAGATAAGTGCACGAGTAGGTACAAGAGAAGGACAGGCAACAGATGTGCAGGCAGTGGTGAAGCATCTAAAATAGTATTCTGAATCATTGTAGCCTGCCAGATTTTTTTTGAATCAAAGCGGCAGTTCTTGTACTAAATTAACATTGATTTAAAAATGCTCAATTTACAGAAATTATTTTTAACAGGAAATATATATCTATTTTTTAAAAAGTTTTTTGAGCAAAGCCCATTTGACAGGTGGGTACTGTGTGGACAGAGGGGTTTCAGATCTGTATGGAAAATAAAAATTGTTTGTGGAAAGAAATATTGTTCATTCCATGAAAGGGGATAAGAGATTTCTTCTCAACCTTAGATAAAAAGAAAGGTGGCTTGCTAAAGACATTATTTTCTTTAAAATGTATCAAGATGAAATTATTAGCAAATGCAAGCTGAGTTTGTTGATTAGTTTCAGGTTCATGAAAAAAGATTTTCAAAGAATATGATGGAATTATGATGGATGCAACTTAGATCTTTCAATTTTTTATGAAATATTTGAAAATTCTTAAACTTTTGCTGAAAATTTGCCCTTCAAACTGATTTTAGATTGACTGAAAACAGTATTTTTCAAAATTTCACTAAAAAAAATTCATGTATATAAATACACACACATATTCTCCTATGTCAATGTGGTTCCAGTGTAATCAAGTATAATTCCAGATTATCTACTTGAATGTCCAAAGAAGAATTTCTCATTGAGGAGCTTTCCAGCAGCAGAGAGGGAATACGGCAAATTATTCCTGGCAGTGTCAACACTATTTTATCACCAAAGTGCTAAGGACAAGGACAGGACAACACAGTGCTGTGACAGGGCCAACAGCCCAGCACACATGCTGGGTGTGGTATGTCCTGCCCACTGGAGCAGCACTGGGGTTTGATCCTGCAGGCTCATTTCAGTGCCTGAGGGTGTGCACATCATGACTGTCGTTTGAAGGCTGTGTGTTTTGGGCAAATCTGTTGGAAAAAGGAAAGTCTTTCTCAACTCATGCTAATTCTTACAGATGCAGCCACAGAGAAGCATCATGCTCTGTGCAAGGAGATCGATCTCTTGGAAAGGAGGCAATTTCTGGTTTTCATGAACCTATAATGAGATTAGGGGAAAAAAAACCAAAACCCCACATACAAATGTAGTAAATTCGCTAAGAAGATTATTGCACAAAAGTGAGACAAATTTGAAAAGGTATTTCCTGTTTACCACATTATAACTTTTTCATTCTTAGTTTGCCAGGGCTGACCTGGAGGAAGCTTTTCTGCAGAAGGTGTTTGGCACTTCCCTTCTTCAGACAAAAGATGCAAATATTGACAAATGGAAAGTCATATAGATATATGCATACAGGTCAAATAGCTGTTTTTCTCCTGGAGAAAACAAACCAATCTACTGAAGATACAACAGATGCCTTAGGTCATGTAACCTACCCTGGATGCAGCCCAAGTCTGGATCTACGTTGCTAAACCACAGCTGTGGCTTTGGCTCTGCCATACAGGCCAAGAGCTTCCTATTAGAAACCTGAAGCCTTCTGAGAAGTTGCGCTGTCCATAAGAGAGGCATGTAAGGGGCCTGAATTTGAATTCTGAAAGGTTTCAGGGTTATGGTGGTTGAAATCTGGGCAGCATTACCTCATTCCCAGTTCTGACAAACTCATAATTTCTTCCTTAAAATCCAGTTCCTTTGTAGGCAACATTTTAAAACAACAGCTTCTGAATGCTATTCATATTTGCAGTTACCTACTCCAAGAATATGTGAAGAAGGAGTGACAGTTCCACAAATAAAGCATGTAATAGCTAAATAAATAGAGACAGTTTGGAAATAAATTATTTTCATATGCTTAATATTATGTCAAGTCAAATATATATATAGCATTCATTTCTTTCACAAAGGAAAGAAAAAAAGCTGCACACCACCACATAATTCATGCAGTTTCTCTGAAATACTATGTCCATTATAGTATCCATGTACATGCTTATTATTTTCTCTGTGCTTTGGTCAGACACAGATTTGCCCCCACCAGCTGGTGTACAGTGAATCCATTCAGATGTGGAAGCCTGTGGATAATATGCCAGGATAATATACCAGGTTACCTGACATGTATCACGGAGTTCATGCGACACTTGGCCTTACATTCTGTACTCACTGATTTCCTGAGAAATTTGGAAGTGTTGCTTCTGACGGGGAGAGTTGAGAGGGCTTGGACCTTTCTTCCTGCGATGACCCTGCACTAGCTGTGGTCTACAGAAATGCTAAATTCCCTTGAGATAAAAGCAGGCTGCTCAAAAAGTGTCTTTCTTAGAGATTTGTACTCAGCTTCTACTTTCTTTCCTGAAGTTCTTGTAAGGCATTCTGCTCTTTTCCAACTGCACTTGCCAAAGCTTTGTGCTGCCTTGCTGGCAGGAATCTCAGAACAGCTGGTGCTTCAGTGTGGGCTTTGCGGTGGGTGCTGACCTGTTGCGGTGGGGTCTCTGCAACCTTCCCTGGCAGACAGCTTTGCCTGTAGAAAGAATCAGGAAATGATAATCTTGATAGATATTCAGAGATGTTTTATTTCTCCCAGCCACCTTGCTGGGGGTTCAAATGCAGACTGCTCCTAAAGCTCCACAAAACTCTCTCTCATGTGAACACCCACCTAAGTACAGCATTACCAGCGTGGGGTTACATTTGAAATGACCAAAGAGGAACAGGATTTAGGCACAATAGCATCAGGTAGCCTGGAAGCCCCATGTAACCTGACCCATGCTTTCACTCCCAAGGCCCATCCCCCCGGGGGGGAAATCTCCACATCTCACGCTTTTGTTTTAATTAATAAAGTTTCTCTCAAGGGTTTTTAAGCACACCATTTGAAACAACTGAATCAACACACAATGACACAAACAATTTCAAAAGAATGCAATCCACCCCTTGGAGTCCCCAGGGTTCAAACAGAATTTTTTTGGAGCATTCCAGAGCTGACAGGAGAGAGATGCATGCCTTTTGAGGCATGCAAAGGTTTCCCCACCTTTCCCACACTTGGTGGGGAAACTGAGGCAGGAGAGGGTCTTCTTCATTTGTACCTGTTAGAACTCCAAACAATTATAGTTAATCTCTTCCCTCCCCCCTTTTTATCCCCCCCCTCGGCATTGGAGAGAAATTGTGGGGAAAGGGAGTTTCATAGGGAAACCAAGGGGTGAAAAAGGGATTAGGAATGGATTGGGGAGAATAGGATGGGGACAAATCGGGTATAGGGAAAAAGGGGAAAACATGCTGAAGGTAGGGATATTGTTGGCATGGCTATTGCTTAGAATAACTGCGATTTTTTGCATATTCACTTCCTTGGACTGGAATACCCCCAGACCCTGTCACGTGGGCTGCATGCAGTCCCCTCCTTCCTAATAAAATATCAAATTCCACAATCTCCCCATCCCCCACGCTCTGGAGGTATTTTTCAGGGTTATTTCTCTTAATGGCAGTTCTGTGAAGGAACACATCTTCCCCTGTGTCATCTTGTGTTATAAACCCATAATTTTGTCGCAGCCCGGGCCGGCCCTGGGGTGGCAGCTCTGCTGGCTCAAGCGATCCTGGCAGCTCCGTTGGCTCGGACGGCCCCGGGGGCTCTGGCTCCGCCACTCCGGCCACTGGCTCCGCCATGCCGCTGGCTCGGTCGCTTGCCCCCACGCCGCTTACACTGCCACTTTTCACTCTGGCCGCCGTGCCACAGTCGCTTCCCATGTCACCATAGCAATGACGGTTTTTTTCCCTCCACGCCGCTGGAGCCTCAATTTGGGCTATCCCACCCACCCGCAGAAGCCGCCTGGCCACCTCTCGCAGTGGGCTCGGGGCACAGGGCCATGGCCATGGCCGTGTGGCAGGGGCAGAGTCCACAGCAGGATGTACTCTGCCACGGAGTTTGAGCGCATTCAAGTCAGCCACGTGGTCAGAGGACCGCGTGGTCTTGGCCATGTGCTGGCGGCCATCTTCTGCCATAGCAGTAATGGGACCATGCACATGGTTCGTAAGGGCTTCATTGGTTACAGAAAACGTGCAGAGAGGTTTTATCATGAGTGTATGTTTTGATTGAGCCATTATCTCATCCAAAAGCTTGCGCCAAAAATCGCTTAGAGAAGTTCCAAGAGGATTAACGTTAAAAAGTAAGTCCCGAGAAACATAGAAGTTTTTGAAAAGCCAGTCAAAAAAATGTTCTAGATATCCTGGAGTAATTTTCATGTTTTGCTGTGCCATGATTTCTTTAATTTCCAGGTAAATTTCCTTTTGTGGTCCAGATAGCCACATTTCCCATGATTCCTTCATAGTCCAGAGAGAACAGCCAAGCCAAGGCAAGGAGAGAAAAACTGATGGAACTTTTACTCACTGAGTCCTTGGATTTTTCTCAAAATCTTCACTGCTCTTCTTAAGCTGTCTCCAGGGGTCCAGGGACTGTAAAAATGCCCGCATTATCCACCATTTGTTGCAGTAGGGTCTCCGCAACCTTCCCTGGCAGACAGCTTTGCCCGTAGAAAGAATCAGGAAACTATATTCTTAATAGATGTTCAGAGATGTTTTATTTCTCCCAGCCACCTCGCTGAGGGTTCATAATGCAGACTGTTCCAAGAGCTCTCTAGAATCATGTGAACACCCACCTAAGTACAGCATTACCAGGGCGGGGTACATTTGAAATGACCACAGAAGAACAGGATTTAGGTACAATAGCATCATGGAGCCTGGAAACCCCGTGTAACCTGACCCATGCTCCCACTCCCAAGGCCCATCGTCCCAGGGGGAAACCTCCACACTGACCTCTGTGCTCCTCTGCTCCTGGGTTACCTGTCTTAAACCCAGTTTACAGCAAAATGTAACCCTCAGAAGCAGATTTTAAATCCATCACACACTTTCCAGCAGAACGGTTTCATTCAATTACAGGATGCAGCAAGTAAGACGAGCCCAGAGCCCAGGCTGGCTGAGAGTACATTTTTTCTGGCTCATGGTTTCTCACCTGCAGCATGTGAAGGTTCTCCTAGAATGCTGGATTGCTGATAAACTCTAAGGCTAACTCTAAGTCTAAGTCTGAATTCTAAGTCTAAAAAAATTCCCTCGGAATAGCGCATCTGTGGTTGGGTTTTTTATTTGTTTGTTTGGTTTTCTCTTAATTTATTTCCTCTGGAAGAAGGGAAGCACTATTCTATTTAGCAGATGTCAACTTTCATGTTATCCTGCAGCTATCATTTTCAACCTCCATTTTGCTAGGCTGAAGCTATGGACAGTTAGTTCCTAAGTTCCTTTGTCCTGAGGAGGTCTGAAGTTATTAATCAAATAATTGTAAATTTCTTCCAATACTGAGTATTTCAAGGCAATAAAAGCCTTTTAGTACTAGGGCCAAGTCCCAGAGATGGGTAAATCAGTGTTGAGCCTTGTCTGCAGACTCGTCACTGCCTCGCTCAACCCAATTTCTTACTATATCCAGGAACCTGTAACAGACCAGAATAATTGTTTAACATTATCTTGAGATTTTATTGACTGCTAGGTAGTGGAGTTTAAAAGAAACATTTTTACGGAACATTGTGACAACAGAAGTCTAATATTTCAATTTTGCTTATTTGTTCAGTTAGTACCCCAGCAAGTCAAAGCACTGCCAAGCCCCCTCAAAGATACAGCTGAGGAACTCACCTGGTAGGTTTTCTGTCTGTCACACCACTTTCAGGGTGTTCATTAGGCTTGTTTCAAAGAAAGGGGTCTGAATGTAGAAAGGCCACTGGACTCAATCAGTATAAAAGGTTGGCTGCACTCTCGCTACCACTTTTATTGTGTTACTGATCTATTTTAGTTTTCAGAATTTTTTAATAGTAGGAACTTTTAGTTGCCATTAATGCTACAATTATCCTCCATGGGAGCACTTAACAATGAAAAATGCACGTGAAAAATTGCTGGAATTTAAATAAAAGATGCAGCATGTGGAAAAGTAATTTGATCATGAAAATTTCCCCAGCCTTTCCATGCGGGAAGAATACTGAGTGCCAGTTGGTATTTCAAAGTTCAGGTTAAATTCACATGACAGTGGCATAGGAATACAGTAGATCAGTTGTAAGGGAAGATGAGTTACAGCTCAAATAGTGATTATGTCAGATAAATGGACAGAATCTTGAAGGTTGTTTGTAAGTATTTTAAGTTTTTATTGCAATACTTTATCATTGAGGGAAAGTTTGAGTCGATATAGAACCATCTTTACATACTATGCTCCGGTACCTTCCTTTACATGCTACCTCTGGTAGCCATTACAGAGGCTGTAAGAAGATTGATTGGCAATAATGACTGGGCTGTTCATGGGAAGCATGGAGGCCTTTGAAAGTTGAATGACTGAAAAAAATGTAAAAGTGCTGTACTGCTGTCTGGCCAGTTATTGGCAAATGCATGCAGAGTTGCTCCATTTAATTCACCTTTCTTGAAGGGGGAGTCACTTCCAAGAAACAGCCCAAAGCCTTCATATATAAACCCTTTTGGAAAAGCTGCTCAGTCCCTGCAGAGCACGACAAGGCAGCCTCCCCTATTTACAGAGAACAGAGTCCTGCTAGACTCCAGTTTGCCCTGTGGTGAGCGCTGACCTCAACACCCACTGGGAGAAGGGAATTTGAAACTCGGAGTTACTCAGCATTGTGTAGGATTAAAGGTTCCAGTTTCACTCTATTTAAATGCATGCTCAAACTTTTTCGGTACCTTGAATTAGATTATCAAAATGGAATTAAATTTGAGAACACCAAAATTTCATGTGAAATGGAACTCTTATTTTCTTTTCTGCCTCAATTATAAAAAAAGACCCCGTGCTTTTTGTACTTCTATGGCAAGTGCCCAATGTGAAAATGAAAAGAGTATAAGGAAAATTAAGAGCTTCCCTTTGCTAGACTCCCTAGTAGCACTCTAACTTTGAACAGATTGGTATCCACAGCTCCAGCTTCAAACCCTGAAAGAAAACGTCTTTGTCTGATAGTTTTATTATATGTTTTTAAACTATGTGAAATGAAAGAAGTGGTAATTTAGAGGTTCTTCAGTGCTTTACTGACTTAAGTTCAGATTATAACAGCTGCTAACCCCTATTTCTCACCTGTAATGCCAAGCTATAAATTATAAACCCGTTGGCACAATTGTTAGATTATTATTTTTTTACAGCTCTCAATTTACAACTATGGCTGTCCTTGAGCTGGTTCTCTGTATTTGTTACAGTCACCAGAGGGAGGATTCATTGACTAGTGACTCCACATTCTAGCTCAGAGGAAATTCAGTCTCATTCCGAAGTCTTCAATTTTTCACAAGGCCTTACTGTTCCTCATTGATTATGTACTGAGGATTAATTATGCTGTCACTTAATCTATTTACATGCTTGGACAATATATGGGCCCACTTATTCTGGCGTAGTCAGCATTTCCCTCAGTATGGGACATGCTTGTTTTATTAATTGCAACATGCTGCCATTAGAATGCATGGAAGTGGTTGGTTAGCAAAGTTGTATTTATTCCCTTCATAAATCTATGAAGATATTTTTCTCTGGGACTTTGAGAACTGGGCTGTCTACATTTTTTGCCTTGAAGGCATCAGAAAAATTGGTGTTTCATGAAAGAAGATCACTCTCTGGTAGGTTGTTTTACACAGGTCAGTGCACTGTGCAGAGAAATATTATATGCAAATCTTTTTCACATACATGATGATAGAAGTGTGATCAAATATGGGAAATATGTGACATGGATTCTTACTTTTAATAATGAGAAATTTCTATCCATTCACTTGCAGATATTTAAAGATAGAAAAATTGGTGGATGTTAAATATATAATTTAAAGATTTTCTCAAAGAAGTTCAGAAAGAGAAAGTAGGATCTAAAATAACAAAGAACTAAATGTTTTGGTGGACTGAGACTACGGCTCCTTCAGAGTCTAACCATCCACTCTCCCAAGCAAACACAAAAAGATCTGAAAAAGAGGACATCCCAGGAGGTTTTTTTCTATAAAATGCTGTGCCTTTGCAGGGGGACAGCATCATTATTGTAGTTTACTTCCGTTGCTTCTCCAGAGGACATGTAGGATTAGCCCGAAAGTTGTTAGGAGAATGCCAGAAAGCCGGTGCCCAGAAAGGAATTGTGCTCTAATGCCAAGCCAGTTCCCCAGCCCAACGTAACAGCTCCATATGCAGGCGCATAAACTTACACAGTATAAGATTAACTTCTCATATTTACAGAGCTAAATTTCTTCCTCTCTATGCAGTATACACCTTCTGTGAAAAATGGTTCCTGTCCATGATGGGAACTGTGGGGGAGTCACTGAGATGTAATGTCATTGAGACATCACCTGATGAGATATATGGCCACCTAAACTTATACAGCAGCAACTTGAGAGCTACATGGCCCAAAGGGCTGAGTAGCAATACTGAGTCTGGGCATTTGTTCCTCTTATTCCTTCCACCAGGTCCCCCTTCTGGAACTCTGAACTTTTGAGATCCTAAGAAAAGAGAATTCTGCTACATGAAAAGTATAAACATGTGAGCAGATACTGCAGAAATGTGTTCTGAAGGTCAGCTTATTAGCTTGGTAATAACTAAACATTGTATAGAGGCTGAAATTAAAGATCAGGAAGAGGCCGAGCTTTTTGTCTACTGCAAAAAGCAGGAAATCCACCACTACTTTTTTTTCCCCAATTTAGGTATGTAATAGTTCCTTCTTGGATGCTGCAGCAGATGGTTTTCATGTGTTTAAATTCACTGTAACCATAAATCCCGGACTAACAGAATCCCTAACCCTCCTCTTTGGTTCACCTAGTAAAAGATAAAGTTAATTATCAAAATAATCCTAAAAGCCTCTAGGTCTGTGACGTGAAGAAAGAGAAGAGGGTTGAATATCATTCTTCTACTTTTTTATTTATATGTGTCTAGGGAAGTATTTGTAGCTGACTGCATGATTTTGTTTTCTCAGTGGGATGTTGCTTGTGTCAGATGCTGGTTGTGTTAGATATTTGCACGTTACAGGTTTGGTGTTTCACACAGTATCCCAGTCAGTTAATAAGAGAAAATAGGCAGTGTTCCACTAAACACTGAAAATAGTGCAGCTTAGGCTGGGTGTGCTCGGAATTGGTTGCTGTAGTCATCCCCACGCTGATCTCATTTTCACAGGAATTTGCTCTGAATGAGATATTTTTTCTCACCCAATATTTCTTAAATACTTGAATTATTCTAAGACTGCATTTTACACTTAGAAATTACACGTGCTTAGAAGTGGTCTCTATCAAGAGATTTTCTCCCACTTTTGGACAAACACATAGCTGGAGGCCTGGGAAGTGTCTGTGTAGTGAAATAAAGCAACTCCTGTGCTCACACTTGCAGTGTTACTTCTCTGTAAGAGAGATCTAATGAGCAAATAGAGACCTCCAGGGACCTCTTATTCAACACCTTGGTGGCAGTGACCTCACAGGTGTCTCTCATACACATGTTCTGTGAACTGTTTGAGCTTTTCTAGGATATAAGACTGATGCCAAGACATATAGTGCCAGAACATTAATTAATATTAGCGTAAATTTGGTATACTTATTTTAAGGCACAAATCTCTGTTACCAACTCAGTAGCTTTTGTACGACTGACCATATTTTGACATCAAAAAATTAAGATTTCTCATGTTCAGAAAAATTCAGGGTTTACTCAAGTCACAGATCTTTGACATCCTTGACTCTCCACCTTGTTACATGACTGCTGAGAGCCATTGGATTTCTGAAGTCTGGCCTGGTAATCTTTCATACTGATTTGGTATCTAGGTAAGCTTCTTTTTGCTGTCATTTCCATGGTAACTTTAGGATACTTGGGTGATATTAAACCACCAGTTTCAGTAAGAGTTACTGCTCTGTCTCTCCTGTTGCTGTGTGAGTGCAAAGGCAGAAAACTGACTCATCATCTCAAGTAAGATGGGCCGGTGACAGTGTGAGGGCTATGCCAGCATGTCTTCAGCACATCCTGCCTGCCTTATGTGAAAGCACAAGTGTATGTGGGGGTACAGCTTCCAAAAAAATTTACTATGTGATGCTACTATGTAGGCCTATGTAGGCCTAATCTGTGATCACACAAGTCACTTTAAGGAGAAATCACTGAAAACCAGGATCTTGTAGGAGCTACAGGGAAAGTTCTGTTTCTTCTTATTTCGAGTGACAGCATTGTTGTTTAAACTGGAAGAATTCTGGTAGGTGCACAAAGCTCTGAAGTGACATTATCATTTTACCAAGAAGGATATAATCTAGTTAGAGTCATTCAGAGCAATAGGATACCTCAAGTATCACATGTGACACTGTCCAAAAAATGATTGATCTGGGAAGAGGAAATGATTATTCACTCAAGAGACCTGAAAACGGAGGAGGGGCAATCACTGTGAGTAAAAGATACACTGTGTGCCTTAGACATTTGGAAGAAAGGTGAGACTGGGAAGAAGATTTAGATCTTTGTGTAGGAAAAGCAAAGGACAACTGCAGTAAGACAGTTGTTTGCATTCTGAAAGCTTATTCCTCACAGTAGGATTAGCTTCATGCAGTTTACTGAAGAAGAGCCATGCATTGACTGCATGGCAAAAGCAGCCTGTGATTATTCACTCTCTTGTGGTTTTTATTTGCTCTTTTTTAATTATTATTATTCTATTCTTTTATTATTATTTTTATTTTAGTACTTCCCCTCCCCTCTTACTGCCTCACATTATTTTACTTACCATGTGTGTCCTAAGGGATTTTTAAGGAGGATTGAGAGCTGTGCTTGTGTCAGATGGAGACTGAATGCTAATTACCAGCCTGACAGAGTATAATAACAATACAAGAGCATCAGTGACAGAAAAAAAATGAGCAGAATATACAATTATTTTATAAAAGAGTTTCTTTCCTTGAGGGAAAAATCTGCACATTTACCATCTGTGACAAAGGCGATGTTGGACTGTGTAAGTGCATTACCCATAGCTCTGCGTACATGTGTGCATGGAACAGGATGAACTTGAAATGACATTAAGGAATTTTGTAATTTCAAGAAAAGACCAGAAAAGGTACTGAACTGCAAAGCTGCATTTTCCTCTTTCAAAAACCTAATTCAGGTTGATAAATGAAACATGATGTAAAGCAGAAATTCTATATAGACTTCTATGGAAATGTTTATTATACTGCACAAAGCTTTCATTTTTCTTCATGCCATATTCTAGATGGAAATGTACAGTACGTTGGAAGAAAACTGTAGAAGACCTAAGCTGTGTCAGTATTAATGATATGTTCAGAAGGAGTTTATTTGTCTACAACAAAGGACATTTTAGCTATAATAAGGGATGGCTCCCAGCAACAAAATTCTCTTACTTTAAAATAAGTGTATTATTTAAAGTTCTTCTCTCAACTAACTTTATAATATGTACTGCTGTCTGGTTTTTAATCTGGTCTTCAGTTTTCATTTAAGTAGCATCAGAAAATTAGGCCATGTGACATTGCACAAATTAAATTCTGGATTTTCTCACTAAACTTTTTTATGGGCAAGAAAAGGCTTCTTACCTTTGTACTCCTTGTGTATTTTAACAGAAATAGTCTGTCACAAAATTTTTAGCTCAAGTCCTGAATAGTCGTTTGTTATCAAATGACAGCTGAATTTGGACCTTTCACATGTGATTTTTTCAGCTTGCAAAAGAAGGTAATATTGTATGTTTGATGTCTAAACTGAGTGCCAGAAGCTGGAGCACAGGCATACCTGGAACAGGCTATGGAAAGGAGCAAAGGGGTCTGTGTGCCTGAGAAAAGAATGATTTCCCTCAGGAGCCTTCCAGTGGGGAAGCACCTTTCCTCTAATTGGTGTTCTCAGGCCACAGCTAACAGCAGAATCAGGACTGTGGTGTTAAATACTGATTTTTAATCAAATTAGATGAAACAGCCAAAATGAGTGTAATTTTAGAAGAAACCTGGAAGAAAACTCGTAGAAAAAAATCAAAGAAGATGCTGTAGCCAGATGATCTGTCAGTCCTGTGGCCAAAGCATTTTAAAACAGTTAAAGAGTTGTAGATAATCATATACAAGAAGCCAGATGGAATTTCTGTGGATCAAGAAGCCTGTGTACACTACAGACTCAAGCATGTTAATAGCATCTACATATTATATATAACTAGAAATATATAAAATAGCATTTATGCATTCACTTGAGTTGTGTTATTTTCTGTTCTTCCTCAAGAAGTTTGCTATCAGAACATTCCTCTACCTCTTGGAAGAATTGAGGCAGCTCACATATTTTGACCTGTAACAAGAACCTTGATCATTACAGGAGCAGAAAAATGCTGTTATCACCATTTCACCACAAAATGATGCCCATGCGAAACTCTTTTGATTCCCACTGTAAGGAGCACCTTATTGCATAGAACAGGCATTCAGTTGAATGTGCATGACATTACACAGCTTTCATTTGGCCAGTGGTTAGCTTTCTTATATAGGTGTTCACAAGTATATTTTCTATATATGTTACTAAGCCAGTGACAATTTTAACTGAGTTAAATAATGATAACTATGGAAGGAAGGTCTTTGGACTACAGCAGACATGTACACAAAGCTGCCATTATACTAAATTACTGTATTCTTTTTTGACATGTTGAAGGAACATTATATGATACCACAAGAAGTCAACTCACACAAGCCAAGGAAGATTAGTGTCAGCAGTCATCATTAATATTTTGAATACTGAATGAAATATTTAATAGTGCATGTCAAATATTTTACCAATATAATCTATTTTTAGTGTGTATTTCCTTGAAGTTATCTTTCAGGGAAAATAGAAAGTATTTTATTTTTCTTCCTACATTTTATTCTGCAGACAGAGTTTGCCACTAACAGTACTTGCACAATGTAATGCTAAAAAATGTAAATAATATATGCTTCCTACATCTGTGGCAGGTATGTGACAAGCTGGTAGACCATGAATGAAATACTTCAAATATTTTTGCCCAGAAAAGACAGGCATAACATAGACTGTATACTCAGTTCTAGAGACAACTGGTGAAATCTTGACTCTAAGTTGATGGAAGAACTCTCACTGGTTGCACTCATGCATTCTTTTACACAATGATTGTAGAAATGCACTGTCATGGGTTGGCACCCTTCCTGCTCTTCAGGTATTTTTTTTTCTTTTGGCTCTGTTTCTTTGGGGAAGTGATGTTGCTGCAACACGTGTAACTTCCTCCAGAACTTGGCAGAACCGATCAATTAAGTGATTTGAATACAGACAGCCATATTGAGCCACTGAGAGAAGGGTTACGCCTCTGTAAAATACAGCATTTTAAGAGAGACAAGGCGGGAATCTCCCTCTTGCTCTTCTGGCGTTGGCAGAGGTAACTGAGGGCCCGCTCAGCCCCGGGAGGGCTGGGCCGGCCCGGCGGGGCCCTGCTGGGCCCTGCCTGCGCGAACCTGCGCGGCCACGTGGGGGGCCAGGCCGGGCCATGGTCCAGCTCCGCTGCGGGGCCATGGCCTTTCTCCCCTCGGCCCTGGTGGGCCGGCCTCTCCCCGCGGGCCGGGCTAAGCCCCCCCAGCCTCTGGGTCCCAGGGGTGGGGGGCCATAGCCCCAGGCTGCCGCTTGGCAGTGTGGGCCGGGATGCCCCCCCTTCACTCCGAAACCCAGATCCAGCTGCAAACAGCTGCACAGCCGAAGCTGCCTCTCCACGAAAGATAAGATCCATAAGGTCCGGTTTTCAAGGTCCCGGCATGGGAAGATTAACCCCTTCAGTGCTGTAAGTTTTCCTCTGAGAGATGAAACCTGCAAATACCCATCCTTTCCCAGGAAAGGTGAAGACATAGAAGAAAGGGCTGAAGGCTAGAGAGAAAAGATAGAGGAGATGCTAGAAAGCTGGAATTCTTTTGTAAAGCTATGGTGATGGACTCAGATATATTAGAGACTCCCTTGTAATTTCATTATAAGCTTTGGCAGGGGGGGAAAGAGCTTTCCAGCTGTCTGTGTTACAAAGGATAGATGAGGTGAACCAGAAAACCTCTGTTCCACGAGCAAAAGTGCCTGTGCTATACATGGATAGATGAGGAAGAAGGAAACCTCTGTTCCTAGAGATGAAGATGATTCTGGATCTTTTTTCCTCTCTCTTCTTCTTTCCTAGACTGCCTCACACCGAGGTGGAGGCCTGGAGGAGTGCTCACCTCGGCCCCGCTCTGATGAGAGGAGCTACCTATGGAAGGACTTTAGATTTTTTTTTTTCCCCAGGTTTTCTTTCTATAGTGAGGGGAGTTTATCCCAGAGACAGATGAAGAGAACTTTTGTTTTCTGGAATTCCTCGTCCTTAAACATGTACCCACTGCAGCTAAAAGTGAACCCTCGAACACAGTTGTGGAAAAGCTGTAATAGAGGAAAGGGACTCTCACATGTCAACAGAAAACCACCCCAGACAGTGGTTGTGCTGTGACGTGGATGCCATGAGAAGATTGTTCTTGTGGAAAAGTTCCATAGCGTGAGCAAAAGAGAGTCCTCTCTCTAAATGGACTGATGAAAGACTGTTATAGAGTGGCAAACTGACTGAACTGATTTTAAGTTTGTGTCTGTATATTATAGGTGGATGGAGGAGGTGCTGGAGAAAAAGGGGGTTAATTTGCTTTAATTCCTTTTTATTCCATTTTACTTTAGTTGTAGCAATAAACATTATATTCTTTAAAGTTTGGTGCCTGCTTTGTATTCCTCCCTGCTCTCATCTCACAGAAGGGGAAAATGCGAACAAAACCGCTTCATGCACATAACCAAATTCCTCCTTTATCATAGGAAAAATGAGTCTATGCAGTCTGAAATCAAGCCTGAGGGATTAAATCTGTCTTACACCACAACTTTCCCTCCTCCTCTGCTTTTTAAAGATATCATCCTTTCTAAATCATAACTTCTGTGCATCGCTATCTTTCTCTTTCTAGGAGAAACTAAGAACTATGCTTAACATTGCTGTTTTTAACAGATAGATACCTCTTCCATTAAATACTCTCATGTTATTAGAAAGCTCTTTAGCTTTATTAGGCAGGTTTTTGTGTTCTACAAAAATGTGTATTTCCTACAGATTTTGACATGAGCTATATATGGATATAGCTATTTGTAGGGACTTTTCATGCTTGTGTGGACCAAATTAAAGCAAAGGGCTAAGAAATCTATGCCCATGCAATATTATTTACAGCCAACTGTAATGAAGTACTAATGGCAGCCAGTCTGTATATTATTAACAAATACAAGCCACTGAGACAATAGAAAAGTCTGAATTGTGTCAGACTTTATTCGTATAGTTGCTCCCTGGTAGCTAAAAAGTTAAAAGGATGATACAAGTTTGACTAAGTGGACAATTAATTTGATCAGTACTCAAGAGCCAAACCTGGTATCAATTTGAAATACATGTGATTTTTCAAAGTTGCTGTCCCTGGGTCCTTGAAAAACAATAATTCCTTTACAATTCCCAGCATAGCAACATGCTACAGCATGTGTAGGCTGTTCTTCTACTATTAGATAATTATTCCACTGAAATGGGCATTTATTTTAGAAATCAAACAGTAGATTATAACGTCTGTCAGATTCCTTCAATTTAAAAAATAGTTGTCAAAATATTGCCCTGACCAGCAAGATGTCTGAGCCTGAGCAAGGGCCACCAGCTCCCTGTGTGAGCTTCCCCACAGAAATGCCTCTTTTTTTCAGTTTAGTGCTAATGTTTAATGTGGAGACTCTAATCTATCAAAATAGATACCTTATCTCAAAGCTGCAAAGTTGACAATCGGCCATACTTTTTACAAGCAAATGTTTGGGCCTCAGCTTTCAAATTAGTCCATTATTTTTCTATTACAGATGACCTTGTGGATTTCTTGACAAATGACCCTTAGTAAAAATCTCTTTCACAAAGATGGGAAGAAAAAAGAAAAACATTTAAGAGTGTTCTCTGTTGGAAGATGTGATCATCAGCAAGCACATGACTGATTAGGGACAACATTGTGAGGATCCATCATGTGTGGGACTGCTGGAAAGAACAGGGGCATTGAGGGTTGAGCACTAACTGGGAATGATGGTCTGTGTTGCATCTGCTCAGGGCTGAACTGCAGCACCTGGGCTGTGCTTGTTGCAAAACTTACACTGAAAAGGAAAAAGTTGCCTTCTTCATCTTCTTTTCCACAAATTTTACAGAATTTAGAGAATTGCATCATTAGAGAATGATGCAAAATGGGGGAGAAGACTTGAACTGTTGTATAAGATGTTTTTTCTCTTGTCACCATTTTATGAACATGATTGCTTTGTAGTTTAAAGAGAGAAAAAACCTCACAAATACAAATAATACTATTAAGGATAGAATTATTAATAAAAACAAACCCCATTTTCTAGTATTCCAAATTTGATATCTAGTATAGTAAATTTAAGAAGTAGTTCATAATTAAAAGATAAAATATTCTTTAATTCTCTGCAAATTGAACCATGTTTTTTTCTCATATTTGGAGCATATTTTGCTATATTACATTTCATATGCACATAAATGAAATTTAAAGAAAATTATTTGGTTTACAAAATCACACTGTATAAGTGATAAAATGTCATAACTTGCTCATGCAAGCTAAGTTCATCTGTCCTGTCCTTTCATGTTTATACAACCTTTAATTGCATAACTAGCCAAATATGGCGATATTGTATTATTAATAAATCAAAATTATGTAATTTCATCATCCTAATTTCCACATGACACTGTCATTTTCCCTGCAGTCTCATGCTGTGCTTGACAACAGAGACCAAAATTGTGCAGCATTGTAGACCTTTCATTACAGCAATTTAATTTTTGGTGTCTGAAATAAGATCTCTAAACTGAAAGTTGAAATAATATTTTGTGAAAGACCTATGTACCCACCCAGAAATTTGGAACTGGTCTCACTCCACAGCAGTATAAGTGTGCTTATACTTATGCCAAAGTTTGGCCTTTATTATCGAATTTTACTGTAGTTAAATGTTAGGATTACTCTTCAATTTCTTATTTTAAAAGCAGTAGCACTTAGTGGCATCCTGAATTTCACATCCCTATTGTATTAGGTCTGACAAAAAACATAAGGACACAAGTCCTTGCACGACAGAGCTGACATTGTACGGCGCTGGAATTACCGAGGTTGAGCGTGAGGCAGTGTTTGTGTGTGTGTGTTTGGCTCACTCTCAGATAATCTCTCTGCTCTCAGTGGATAACAGAGCCTGTGACACAGCTTATAAGAGCAGCAATTTGCTGTGCTCCATATTTCCTGGTGTGTTCACTAATTCCTCAGGGGACTGTTACAGTTTAATATTGTTAAAAGCTTCAAAACCTCAAGCACAGCTCCCACTGCAGCCACAGGGAGTTCTTCATGCCCAGCATTGAAGGATCATGCCCATGAATGTAGAGCATTTTAGGATTTCCTGGGAAGGAATCACCACCCTCACAAGAGAAATGCCTTTTCCATTACTGCTGTGTTCCAAACCTCTATGTATGTTTAAAGTTTACAAAATATTGCTGGGGAAATATAAATGGAAACTGTCTTTAATTCCCTTTGTTTGGATTACCTACACAATTAATAAGCAAAATCTCTTCTGCTCCTATGCAATCCTGTCAGCCTGTGCAACAGCAGGCAAGACATGCCCCGCTGACGATGTGATGCTAAAGGAGATGAGCAAGGTGCTGGCTGGTTGTGCTGTTGGAGCCTGAGGGAGGGGACTCATCCTTCTGCTCCCTTCTCAGAAGAGCTGCAGGTACTTTGGCACATGGAGCCTTTAAGTTCAGATATTGGTTGAGAACTACAGACTAACAGCACCCCTAAGGCAGGCAAAGATAACCCTGTGAAAGTCCTTAGCTCTGTCCTGACCCTCAGCTGTGAGTGCTGAGGGTACCTCGGCAGAGTGTCCTGTGCAGAGGTCCAGGGGCACTGCAGAAGCTGATCTGAGAAGCAGGGCTGCCCTGGTGAGCACATTTACCATGTGTGGTGTCCACATACTCTCCTCTTGCATTCCCAGCCTGTCCCACCCCTTGAGCCAATTTGCCCCCCAGTACAGCAGCAGCCTCACCTGTAAAATGTTTAGATAATATTTAGCTTCTCCACAAGGATGTTGTAGGAGTTAATCATGTCTTTAAAAAGCACTTTGCGAGTTTAAGATTGCTGCTAGCAGTATCTTTAATCCACAGAATAATTTAGCAGTGGAAACTCATTTGGTTTTGTTCCTTGTTTGTCTTTGATTTCCATTTCTGGTTTTCAACTGATAAATGACTTCCAAACTTACTAACATAAAACCCTGCAAATGCGTGCCACTTATGGTCTTAAATGCATGTGAAGCTTTGTCTTCTCAGTGATAAGTACTGCACTTGAAAATGGAGCATCCCAATCACATTTGACCTCTTACATAAAGTCAATAGTGTCTGCAATTACTCTGAGATCCAACAATTCAAACCAATCTGTTTTTAAAGACAAATCATGCATAAACTCAAGCTAAGTAGTGGTCTCCAATGATTCTGATTCATGCTGTGCTGACAAACCCTCATGAAAGCAGATAAGCTGTATCAAGAACTAATTAAGAACAGAGTGTTTTATGCCTCCTTTGCATGAAATTAAACAACGGCATTCTGGGAAGAACTACAGCAACAAAAACCAACATATTTTTTCTTATTCATATATAGAACTTTAAAACATTAGATTTTTCTGAAGCTTCAATTTCTCTATGTATCTCTGGGGTGTGAATGCCAAAAATGAGCCATAGGCAACACAAAAATATTTCTCATTTCACCCAGTTATTTTGGTCTTGGTGGGACCATTTGGAAAAACAAGCCTAAAATATTCCTTATGGAATTAAGAGTACAGTTCTTGCCTTTCTTTAGTATCATGCTTATTTCACTTTATTGATTTTTCAGTAGAGATATCTTGTTCACTCTTTGGGGAAAAAGAGTTAACTTTGTGTTAACTTGCTGCTTGATACTTCTACTGATTTAGTCTTTGTCCCAAGAACAAATGGCCTTAGCACTCAAAGTCATTTGTTGGGAAAGTAGTTTAGAGGCACAGTATGACTTGGAATAAAGTCTTGCATAGTGCCAGTAGTTATGGCAATTTGATCAGGTTAAATGTGTCTCAGTATATCAGTACTTTCTTCTATAAATTTGATTAACAACAGAAATATCTTCCATGCATATACATTCCTAGGAATATTACCATATTCTCGCCCAAAATTGTCTGAAGATGTTGCAAGAGTGTATGAAAGTCTGTTTCAAGTTAGCTTTGATCAGAATCAACCCTCCGTCTAATTAAGACAATGATTTACATTGCATAATGGCACATTTTGATACTTTGTGAGGTCGAGGTAAAATAACAACAGTGGTTTTACCACTTCTGGAAATTACAATTTGAAGATCACACAACATTTTCCAAACCTGAGGCTTAACAATACCCTCATGTATTTATGTTGTGCCTATTTAAAGAAACGAAAGCAAAGGCAGTTGAACTGAGGATTGCTTGGGTGGCTTCATATTCAGAATGAGCTTTCAAGAAAGCAACTAAATTAGCTCCCACATAGACAGATACATTTCTGTTTGTTTTCCCATATTTTATATTGTAATTTTTTTTTCAAAATACACTTTACGTTTTATGCTGATCTTTCAAAAATATTTTCCAACTTATTTACACTTGAATAGATATTTGTCATGTGTCACAGAAAAGAGTTTTCTGCAAAGGAGAGCTGCTGTCTTCTTTTTACTTTTATGTCTTCTGTCTCATTTTGACATTTATCTGAAATAATTCCAGTGCTGTCTTCAGGTTTAAGTCTGACTGTATGTGGGGCAGGCAGTGGTCTTGGAGTAGTTTGGCTGCATTCCCAGTGGGGAAATAGGAAGTGGTAGCAGTTCTGAAACAACCCATTTTAACTGCAGACACCTGTAACCTCAGCCCACTGAGAGCAAGCGAGTGGGGAAGCTACCTTGAAAAGGATAATTCTTTGTTGAAAAGGATAATTCTTTGTTGAAAAGGGTTACTTGTCAGCTACTGGTGAGATTCATTAGACTTAGAAAGTCAAAGCATCTAAATCACTCCAGTCTGAAGAATGCTTGTGGAAGATATATTTCCAGCGACTCCAATTCTTAATCTTCATTCATATTGAGTAATTTCTCTGTAAATTTTCATTCAATAATGTTTGAATATCTGCTTTTATAGAAACGTTATTAAATATCAAAGTATTGTAGTCTCAACAGAGATTCCATAAAGCTGTCCATTCCTTAAAACTCTCCCTTAAGGATAGTTCTTCTCGAACAATTTTTTTTCAAATTGTTCTGAAAATCTTTTTTGAGTCATTTGTGTCAATGTGGGTGAATCTTTTGCCATTATTAAAATTCCCATGAACACATAGCCCTTTACTTGAATGTTCCTTAAGGCTTTGAGGACCTTTTCTCAGATTGCTATCTGAAATTCAAATACGCATTCATGCACAACTTAGAAATGATTAGTCATATAATTTGATTGGTGTTTTTCTCGTTCCCTGACTTGTATGAATGTTCACAGAAGGCTATATTTAAATGATCTCATCCTGAGATTAAAATGCATTTTCCCTGAACATCTGGGCTTGTAAACTGAATGCTCACGAGAAGTGACTATAAATGGGCTGCTCACATGTGCAATTCAAATGTGGCTAAGTCTAGTTCAATTGAAGATTTAAACCAGCATTATTTTTGATTGTTTTTATTTATTTCTTTTGTCTGTATTTGTTCAGTTTCAGTAGATCATAGCAATAATAAGTAAACCCAACTGCCTGCTCTGGAGACTTCTGTGTTTCCAGTGCATACATGTGAAGCCAGTGGGAATGTTTCATGACAGCCAGAGAAAGGTGGTAGTAAAATGGTCCTACAGGCAGAACTAGGCACTGCTAAAAAAAAACAGCTGAAGGAACAGGTAATGATTTCATCTTTAATTTTTTTTTTCATGTGATTGTGAAAAAAGTCACACCTGTGACTGTACCTAATTTTTAAAATACATATCTCCTGCAGAATGTGAGTATGTGACATGGTAATGTTCTATACACTCCTGTACGCATTCCAGAGATTGTCTTGTATTGTAGAGGGGGAAATGCTGATGCTTTTTTTGCCAAATTCAGAGGAGTTGCCAGTCTTTTGAAACGCAACATGACTGACTCTCATTGCTGAAGACTAGTTTCTGTTAGGTATACAAATGGAAACTTGTAGAATTCTTTTCTACAAATGTCAACACCACACAGCTGTCCAGGTGGAAACTACCTTTCGTAAAACATTTTTGCTGCTTAAGCAGATCTGTGGGCTCACTACATGTACTCTGCAATCTTTACAGAGGCAATCAGCAAATAAAATTGTGATATGTTGGTATGGAAAAGGAAAAATTTGGTTCCAAGTTTAGGTTCCTTTCTCACTAATAATTTGATAGCAATAGAAAGGTATTAGAGAATTCTCCACAATAATTTTGTAATCTCTTTTCAAAATTAAATGCTTCATTTCAGCCATCTGGTCTAATGGCTGGGTCATTTGGGAAATACAGTCCCAAAAACATGGTGTTAGGAGTGGTGTTAACTGCTCCCATGCAAATATCCACCTTGTTATCTTGCAGGTGCACACATGGGAATTAGTGGCATCATTTTTTATGCTATGTATTTATTGTATTTTTATTATGTATTCTGCAACCCATACATTCTTTCTCTTTCTCACACAATCCTTTTAACATCTGCAGTGTGCTCTGAAAAAGCATAGGACATTTAGTTTAATCAGCGATATAAGGTCTGATTTTCAGTATAGTTTAATCCTTTTCTGAAAAGCTGGGACAAAATAATGGGCTTTGTATTGAACAGGGACAGCCTGTGGCTCCCTGAATCACTGCTAGGGAAAGTGACAGCACAGTTGCAGTTTTCCAGCAAATGAAAAAAAGCAACATGGAATTGTAAAAATGTCTCACAAGCTTTTACACTTTTAGTTGATGATGGGGTTATGGTGATAAAGCAAATTTATAAGCAATAATAATGGATGCTACATAATCTTTATTTTTGTTTTTTTACTTTTATCGTCTCATGAAGTTTTGAGTTTTGTTGTCATCTATGGCTTGTGGCTGGGTCAGCTGTTACTAATACAACCATGACAGTTTAAAAGTGATATTTTTTCGCCTTTTTAAAATTGCCCTTTAAAAGCCTTCTGCAAGATGAGGTACCTGGTATACAATAGTTGTGTTTGAGATTATAAATCAGGTTAATGAAAATTAGCAAAATAGTTTTATATTTTCCAGCTTCTGTGTAATGTTTTTCATGCCTTGGGAAGCTGATTCTCTTGGATCAGAGAGTTTCCTAAAATCCCTGAAATATCCTTTAACTTACCATCTTTTTGGTGACAGCTTAACATTCAGAACTGGAAGACTAAATAATTTATAAAAGTGTGTTTTGGTGTTTTTTAATGGATTTTGAAGGTGCTGTACTCTGTTGATCAAAGCTGCTTTACAAGGGTGTTTGAATGCATTGACCAACTGTGTTTTTATAAGACTGGGCTATAAACCATGGTTTAACCAGCTGCAGAGACTTCTCCTCTTGCCAAGGGCGTTGTAGGCAGGTTCCAGGTTTGTATTCAGTCAGACAAGAAGCTCAGTGGGATCACTTTTGCAGTGATAAAATGGCAGGCATAACTGACTTTTAAAAGTCCATGAATACCACTGAAATTGTTCCCTTTACTTGTTGTTGGATAAAATAGGTGGCACCTTCTAGCTCTGTTGGACAGGTACACATTTTAAATACTAGAAAACTGCAAGCCTTATGACTGTTTCACAGGATAGAAAAGAACTAAAATGTTTCAGCTCCATCTCTAAAGATGATTTTTGCCTCCTTTTTTCTTTCATCTGAACTTTTTCTTCATTTTGCATGGGCTCTGTTTTCAGAATCATACCCAGTGTGCCTAGTCTGAAAATATTCATCAATATCACATACATCTCCAAGCAACTAACCTAAAGAAGACTACCATGATAGGGAAAACCCATCCATGGACTTGAAGGTAATAATTTTCAGCTCAGTAGATGTTGCATATGGCATATATTACAGATAGTTATGCATATTTATTTTCTGTTAGTCTAACGAATACTGTCTAATAATACCTATAGCAGGGATATATTTGATAATGAAAGTTTTAAGCTAGAAAATGTCCGTACATATTGGCAGTTGTTACAGGATACAAAAGGGGACATTGATCCTTAAAACCAGTAAATATTCATTATATTGTTAGGTACAATAACAGTGGCATAAAAATAAGTTTCTCAGTTCTGCATCAGCTTTCTCATTATTCCCAATTCCACTTGACACCACCTCTATCTCACTTTAGCCATCAGTGCTTTAACAGTTAAGGGGTGTGTATATAAAGGGTGTTTCATGTGTGTGATAATCCATATCTGAGTGAATGTAAATATCAATAAATGGGGGTGTGTTTATGTGTGGTTTTAAACATGTGAAAATACAGTCCTGCTGCTTGCATTGTTCTCCAGTTTCAACTCCCAGGCACTGAGATTTGAGCACAGATGCTGTTTTCAGTAAGATAGTACTTGTCTATTCTTTGAATGTCGTGGCAGATGTTTTACCTCGAGGTTAATATCTGACTTGCTTTAAATTCATGTGGGAAATCTGAAAGTTCCATTTCCTATCTCTAAAATCAATAGAAACTTAATCAGAGCTGCTAAAAACAAGTCCCAGATCTTTTGTAACAGAGAAAGTAAACAAGGTACAAAATTAAAAGTGACAGAATATTTTACATGAAGGACATGAAGTGCACCACCAACTAAGCTTCAGCTCTACAAGCTGAGTGTCTTTCAAGCTGAGGTTTGACTAGAGAAAGCTCCATCTGTTCTTTTTCTATACCAAGGCACTATAACACATTTAAGGTACATTTCAATTTTTAGTAAAATGTAAACCAATTTTTTAACAGACATTGGCTTTGCATTGAACAGCTTGTATGGTGACCTAAAAGATTTTCTTTGTCAGAATCTGTGTGTTTAATCGAGACTCCTCACGTATGGTTGTTATTCACAACCATAAGAAACCAGATCCCAAACTCTTTTTTGGTCCTCCTGTCCCAACAGATTTCGTGCATGGGCTTCATATAGCTGAAAACGCATCTTCCCTTGTAGCCTAGACTGATTATTCTCTCTTGCTTCTGTTTTCTGTTATCTTTTTTCTTTTATGTTGTGCTTAACGAAATTGTTGCTTCATGTTGTTAGTCCTAAACCTGGAAGGGTGTTGGGGGCACATAATTTAATCTCAAAGGCACAGGGAAGTTGAGATGGCTTTGTTCCGTTTTTGTTATGTGCTCAAGTTGTCTGATCATGGGACATCCTGGTCACTACAGTCTGCAGCTGGATTCAGTCTGGAAAGAAGGATTATTCTGTCAAGTAATAATACATGGGTAAATAATCATAGAGAAAATAGTGTTAAATACTGAAGAAACAATGAAAAAGAAAAAATAAAAAATACGTCCATGACCATCTTACTTACAACATTCTTTGTCCTTGTTGTTAAAGCTTCAAAGAGTGCACGTATATATGTGAAGGCTGGTGGAGGAGAGCCAGACATGGAGAGAGGAGACTTCCTACAGTAACCCAGGTGACACAGCTGGGTTGCAGTAGCTTCCTCGGGATCATTGCCACTGTTCCAATGGAGGACACGTAGCTGGATACAAGACCATAATCATTTACTCGTTTGAGTATGTGCTTTAAAATATATACTTTATGCATATAAAGTATGATTAAACCAAAAAGGGTGACTTAATTTCTTTCAGATAAAAAATCCAGCAATGAAAGAGCTTAGCTTGACAAGTGGATTTCATCTTAAAAATAGAAAAATTGTGATTGCTATCTTTCGTATCTTACTTCCTAAAAACCTCAGAGATTTTAGTGGGTATATGAATTAATAGAGTGAAAAAAGCTATTAGCATTCTTGTCTCACTACTTAATTTGAAAGGTTCTTGCTTTCTTTAAAGTTAAATTTAAGAAAACAGAGCATTAATATGTTAATTAATAAGAAATTCAATAGAGAACTAGAAAGCAAGTAGTTAGACTACTTTTTTCTTTAGTAACTCTGTGAAGCTCATTAAATGCTTCTTGGAACACATGCATAGGAAAGAAGTACAGAAGAATCTTCTTAAGATGAGCTTGTGAAAAAAAAAAAGCCCTCCTGTCTTAAGAGACATTGGTATTCTCAAATGTATTGAGTCTACTCTCCTTAGAAAATCACATTAATTATACAAGTGATTTTGTTTAGTCCTCTGGGCAAATACTTGAGATAGTTCTCTTTAGGTCCTAGAGCTGAGTGAAATATTGACTTTTAAATCAGTGGCTGAACAAAAAGTGCTTTTAAAAAAGTATGTATTAGTCCAAGGTTTTTAATTTGCTTCTTAATTTCTTTTTGCATCAAAATAAGATTGTTCGAAAGTGGGCTTGAAATTGCTCATATAGAGATAATTTTATTGATTTAATAATAAATCAATTCAATAAATCAAAATAATTTTTCTTCACCTCAGTTTTAAAAATAAATAAATTTCATCTTGTAAAAAGTTTCAGAGATGAGTTTTGAAACACTATTAATTTTGAAATATATTTCCAAATACCCTTCTTTTATTTCCTGTTCCTTCCTGGAAGGGAAGTATCCCTGGATTTCAGCACAGCTATGAAAGTCTGAATCAAACTGAGGCTCCATTTTTTTGTGTGACAAACTCTTGACAAAAAAAATCAGCGTTGTTAAAAGAAGAGTGTTCTTCTCCAGAGTGTCAGGATTTGGTATCTTTTTGCATTCTCTGTGACTCCTGCAAATACATGAATCAGCTATAGGGCATAATATGACATTGGTACTACAACAATGGTGTCATTTTTGTGCAGCTCTTCTCTGCCTTTATCATTGTCTCTGATCAAATCTGACTGCACATGTTCAGTCTCTCAAAAGAACTGTCCTTTCTGCATCTCAGTCTCCATGTGTAGCAACACCTGGATTCAGGTGTGCTTCCAGAGTGACCCCAGCTCTCTTCATCCTCTCTGATAACCATTTGGGATAACATTTTAGTCTATGATGGATGCTGAAACCTGGCCATTAACACAGCCATGGGTGAAATTTGGGTTGCTGTGCTTGTTTACAACCCATTTCCATGTTGCATGAGCAGGAGGGGCCATTCTATTACTAGTTCTGTTGCCCACGGCATTAGCTGGAAAATCCTGTCTTCTCAAAACACACTTTTGTTACAAGAGTAAGTGCAAGGACAGCCCTTGACACCAACAGTGGCAGAGGAGGCTTTTAGAGAGGATTCGTGCATTGTTCAGACCTCTTTTGCGAGCAATTACTGGTACCATGAATGATTTCTCTGTGGTTATGAATGTATAAATTTAGGTGGAAGCTGCTGTTAAAAGCTCCTTTAGGTCACGGCAGCCACTTGGGGCACACTGAACTCCCCGTTACGTAAGCACACACAAAAGGAGAGCTGGCTCCCTGCAGCTCTCCCTGGTCCTTGTCTGCCGCCTGTGAAGTGTGTGAAAGGTTTGCAGCTTTGCCTGTTCCATGAAGAGAGGCTGAGCAAGCTGTTCTCTTCTGAGAGCCTGAAATTACTGGGTTTGGAATGTGAAAAATATATTAGAAGTATTAACACTGTATTAGCTGACTCCTCTCTACCCACTCAGAGCCTGGATGGGGCTCACTATATTTATGTAATACTTCACAGGTATTTATTGACACTGGAAAATGTTTAAATGAGCTGTTTCAGTGCAGGCTGACAAGGTTTTAATTTATGAAGAGCACAAGAAGATAGGTCGCTCGTCAGAGTTTACCCAAACCTATTACTGAGGTATAAAACCCTCTCTCTTAGGGGGATGAATAAGGCTGAGGATGTCTGAATCTTGTTTGGCTCACTAGTGGTAGCTGAGAAAAATGGAATGATTTGGGAGAAACCTGTATGCTACTGCATGGGAACCCCAAATTAGTCTGTGCAGAGAACACCAGAAAAATAGGTAAAAAGTGGGGAATCAGGGGGAAAATAAATGTGTCCTTCACATCCAGTGGATGACATAGTGGTCAAATACTGGGATCAGGGTCAGTGATTTGACATTATTCTTTCAGCAGTCAGGAGAAAATAGCAGAAAGGAGAGTGTTGTTTCTGAACCATCTTCTGTCATTCCCTGACACACCCACCTAACATAACAGCTCTTAGTTTTAAGGAAGAAATAGTAATTAAAAATATAAATAAAATAATACTCAAATTTATTAAATAATATTCAGATATATTAAATTGATGAATGGCTATTCATCTTAAATAGGAACATAAGATGAGAAAGTGGTTGCTGTTTCATTTTGACTTGAATTAAGTCCCTCTTAAATTTCCTACTGTTATTTTTTTGTTGTTTTTTTTCCCCTAGTCCAGACAAAAAGAGGGTGATTTTGCTGTTTTGAAACTTACTCCTCACTGCTTTGAATTCAGTTCCTCATTACAAGACTGTATTAGCTTTAATAAGATTTCAAGTTACTTGCCCAGTTTGTGGTCTTGCACATCAGTATTGTTTCCTGCTGCTTGTATGCACTGATCCTCTCTGTTGTACTTCTAATCATCTTTTCTTTGAGATTTTACCTTTTTCTCTTGTGCAGTACAGTTTCTGTTCCCTTGTTATTTTTCTAATAAAAGCTGAGTCTATTTAAGATTGAATTTTTCCTGCTGGGGTATAGGTGATCAGATCCGTGGAGAGTAATTCAGACGTTACGCTGTGAATGCTTTGCTTTATCCCTACTCGAAATTCCTTTTAGAATCAAATTTCTTGTCACAGACACCTTGGTCACAATTACCTTGTGTTTAGCCAAGACACCTATATCTTATATTGCTAACCTCTTTCTTTAATGAAAAATCTACATGGATAGAATATTCTTTAAATGAATATTTAGAAAATGTCTACTACTGTTGTCAGGTCTGTTATGAAGGAGCAGAGATTTCATTGTCTACCTAAGATTGTCTGTTAGCACATTTTGCATAAAATACCTGTCTTTGTTCGTTTCCTGTTTTGAACATTTGCAATTCTGCAAGTTCCATGTCACAGTCACTCAAACTTTCATGACTTTCAGCACTAACAATTCCTGTAGTCACATACAATTCACACTAACTGCTCATTACTGAGAGCATAATTAGCCTTCTCTATTGTGTGGGACACTGTGTGAGACACAGAAGATTAACAAACAGTGAATGATGAATAGTTGGAAGAAAACTCAAAAGAAGTATGTCAGGAGAAATGAGTGTTCCTTGGCTTTGACCTGTGCTGAGTACTTGTCTTCTAGGACAGTCAGAAGAGAAATAATTTTTTGAGTTTGGACGAATTATTTCAGGAGGTGAGACTGTTTCAACTTTACATGGAAAGCTTAAAATTTGATTTATGTCACACTTCCATCAGTCATATTTTGCTATAACCTTATAGATTTCAGCAAAGCTATTTCGGGTTTATTCTACTGTAAATGATACCAGTGTCATGTTCTTAGCTTGAAATACAGAATTTTTATGAACTTCACAAATTAGTCTTTCTGGTCTAGGATAGAACTGTGATGTAACTTGCAAATACAAATGTCTGACAAATCAAAATCTCAAAAAGGAATGAGTTTTGCTGGCAGAGTTTTTGTATTTTGTTCTCCCAAAGGGGTGATTAGTGTAACGTGCAAAACGGTTCCAATTAAACTTGGAAGAAAGAAAAATGCCAGCTTTTCACAGAAGCTTTCTCCTGAGGACTCAGACCAATTCCAAGATTTGTTAAGGTTTAGAAATATTCCATTTTTATCTGGTGGCTCAGTAAATTCACAGCAAAACCACCTGTGAGCAAGCACAATCCTTGAATCTAAAAAACTCTACAAGCTATGTCAAAATACAGGCTGGTGTCAGCTAGGATACACCCTGACCTGTACCTGCCTTGTGTGTGCTGCTTTTCATCTCCATCTGGCTGAACACCTGTGGGGCAAGGTGGAGCAGCACTCCAAACCCAGTGTCCGAGAATGCTGGGAAGGTGGTTGCCATTCCCCACCTGTGGTAAAGAATTACTGGGTTTTATTTTGAAGACTGGAGGATAATTATCCTCATGCAATTTCCCAGTGAGACGGCTTAAACTTGCAGCTTTGCCCGTGACCGGAGCAAACCAACTGACAGTTTGCCATTCTTGTTGGCTTCTGTTTTTAGGTGATGGTTTCATTCAAATCAACATCTCCTGAACAGCATAGGCATTTGAAATAAACTTCATAAAGCCAAGGAATCTGTTATAACTAAATTCCTGTGAACTAAATCTGATATTTTAAACATAAGCACCAGAAATATGCTCTGTGATGTCATCAGTGAAATGTCAGCTGGCAGATGTATTTTCCTTCCCCCCTCAGATACTGGAACATATAATGCATGCAGACAATGGTGTGAGAACCACTGGCAACCTTAAAGCTCATTTAATTGCAACATGCCTAAGTGACCTGCCTATAATTCTCTTCCTTTTATAGTACAGAGAAATGGTAAAAATCCTTTCAGCCTCACCTGGCTAACACCAGAAAGCTGTATGGTATCAATTAAATCTTTCCTGTGTGAGAAAATATTTCCTGGGTGAAATATTTTCATATTTAGCATCTTTTTGTCCACCTGTAATTACATCACAGTAAATATTTATGAATGCATTTCAAAGTGTGTGCATACATAGATGAACACATAAACCAGGGTTTTCAGCTTTAGTCTTTGCACCATATTGTCATAGTCAAAACAGGAAAAAGCCTAAGAAAAAATCCCTACTAAATTCTCAGGTCAGTTTGTAATGTTGTACTTTAAATATTTCCCTTTGACACTGAAGACTTCCAGAAATAATAGATAGCCCAAGTTTTGAAAAGACTGGCTTATGTAGTGTTCACAAACTGTCTGTAAGCAAATTGGATGGAGAGCGAGGGGAAAATAGAATAAACCACAGCAGCTTGGAGCTCTTTGTATTTGAAAAGTCAGTTTCTGGGAAAGACAGGGGCTGTGTTCTGAGCGAAGTTCTGAGCAACACCTTCCTTCAGTACAAGTCATTGACAATGTGCAGCACTACCCAGCCACTCAAAATGGGTCCACAGTGGGTAGCCATGATGTCATAGAGACACACGAGGAATAATGTTATATGATTCTGAATTTTGCAAGAGGTTCTGTCTACAGGCTGGAAAAAAAAAAATCCCCATAGCTCTGGGCTGCATCATAATTGGGGTTTTTTGTTTGATTGGGGTTTTTTAAGCAACCATTTAAATTGTATCACTTCTGTGCCTTTTATTTCCCACTTTCGTTCATATGGGCTTATACTACAAAGTGCAGGAGTCATGGGAGTTGTAGGCTTCAGCTATGAGGCTTGAGTTCTACCCATGGTCATGTACCTTCTGATCTGTGGCTACAAAGGTTGAATCTCCTAGAATTTTGCTGCTTTGCTTCTTAATAATATTTATATGCTGAATTCTTTCTTCACATTCTAAACTCTTTCAGGTGAAAATATTTTTTCCTTATTGTCCAGTGCTTAAAATGAACTTTTGATACTAATTGTTATTACTTGGTGCTACTCTAGTGTTATAACCTAATTACAATAATAGAGCTACTTTGAAAATGGAAAGTTGCTCTTTTTTATAGCAAGGCACAAAGGACAAAGGTTTTAATGAAAAATTTTATTGTCTTACTTGACTACCTATTTGCACACTGGACATTTGGCCAGCTACTCAGAAGGAAGTTGGACATATCTTGTTTACAGTAAAGGACACTTTTTTCCATTCTAAATTGATGTCCCTGTTGTATAGAAATACTGTTCAATATTCCAGGAAATCTAATTAAATAATACCCTTCAATGAAACAAAAAGAAAAGCAAAACATTCATCTTCTACAATGAAGATTGTGTGGCTGATAGAGGTGCCTTGTTAGTAGATAACAGCGCTGAGGACAAAGAGGTACTTGGTGCTTCCTCGGGTTCTCAAGGGACTACGGTGATAAAAATAATAGCAAATCAATATACAGCTTATATTAAAAAGCATAGCAGAAATGAACAGTCTCACAAAAGGTGCATATCAGATTGGTGTACCTTAGCTACAGAGCTAACTCCAGCAGGATATGGAGGAGGAAGATCAAAATGAAAGGAAGGTAAGCTTGTTCATGAGGAGGTGTCACAGCTAACACACCTGAAATCAAAATAACCAACAGTTAAAGTTCATTTCTCCCAGATGGCCATAATTCAGAACAATATATGAACAAAAGTAAGACCAAAATGCTACAGAAAAGAAATATAACTCTTGGGAATAATTACTTAGTGGTAGTAACACAGGGTTGTACTATTAAAGTTTCTTCATTTTCAAAAGTTTAGGCTGAAAGACGAACCTTTGTTTTCATGACATTCACCTCTCTTTCGAATTCCTGTGGGAGCCCATGTTGGCATTTTGAGTCAGACACTGCTAAACATTATATTCATCAACCATTTAATGCAGAACATTAATTTTCCTTATAAGTGATATTTGTGAAATAATTCTTTAAAATATATAGTAAGGAGATTACTTCATTGAAATCTAACAGAAAATAAAACCATCTTGCAATGCGTCTGTGCCAAAATCTAAAAGGTCTTCCCTGCTACACTCACACACCTGTGCAGAGAGTCCATACCTGCCCCAACTGAGAACATCTGGCAGTGTCCAGGCCCTCTGCTGCTCTCCTATGGCCTGTTCTTGGGGCTGCTGTTCTTGAGGAGGCCTAGCATTGGTGGGAGGAGGGCCTCTTTGTGAAGTTCTGTGTATATATGAAAAAATTTAGTATCACAAATATTTTTGCACATGATATGGTTTCTGGAATCTGATTTGAGCAAGGCTGGGACTAGCAAATGGCCCAGCCATGGGATTAGAGGGTGCGTGCTCAGCCTGTGAGATTAAACACTGGTAGGGTTGGTACCTCTGTTACTGTGAATATACTCCTGCTCTGCTGAGCCCATCTCTGCCTCTCTGCAGAAGTGGAAAACTTCATAGGAAAACCTGAGTGCAGTGCTGACATTATCAATGGCTTTGTGCAAGACATTGTTCAGCTTTCTCTGGTAGAAGCCAGCTTTACCTGATTGCATATTGGATGTACTTCTAGTAACATCAGTCTGTATTTTACGGGGAGAAGTTGTAATAAATCTGCTACACCTTAGACCCCAATTACAGAGGGTATCTAAAATTTGCAGCAATATGTGTAAGTATGAAGTCTAAATTAAGAGAGATTAATTCCATCCACTACTTCCACTAACAGGTTTAAGAGCTTGACTTTGCATAGTAACAAGATTATAGAAATGCCTGAAGGACAATTCTTGTATAAAACCAAATGTCCCCAAGTGATTTCAAGTTGAAAAAAAATGTGCCTTTCATCTTATTATTAATTGTATAATTAATGCATCCTGTGTACTGATAATAATAATGCCATGTAATTAATTTTTAAGAATTAAAACCTTGCCTTTATCCGGTCTCATGGTCCACTTTCATGTTTATAGCTGAGAATATAAATCCTCTTATCTAATTATAACATGACTGGTTTCATTGTTCAAAAAGAACTACTCTTTATTATTTATTATCTTATTATGTTATATTTTACATCATTATATTAATTATAGGCTTTTCTGTGTTCTTTAAAGAGACCAAAGACACAAAATTTTAAGACTTCTAAAGCTCATCAGTGCAATTTTGTGCTGGTTTGGATAAGGTGGGATATTTCATTTGTTTTCTGTGTCTGTTTTTGTCTTCCATGATTACCCATTCTGTTTACAAAAAGGCTCAATTAGCATTTGAATAGTAAGCCAGAGAGCAGACAGGTTGAGAATTCTTATAGAACTAATTTGGCAGGCCTCTCATCCTCCCCCCCCCCAC
>VYZQ01005921.1:0-10630 GCA_013400655.1 Mystacornis crossleyi | reverse complement strand
TGGCTTCCGTCTGCTGCACTCGCTCAGCTTTCCCTTTGCTCTCATTTTCCGGCTCTCTGCACTCCTCCTCTGACCCTTTCTCCCTTTCGCCATGCCACTTACTGCTCTCTAGCGTTCCCGCGGTCCCCGGAGCTCCCGGCACCTTGCAGCCCCCCACGGCCGGGGCACACTCCGAGCTCTGCCCTTCCACACTCCTGCACCTCCCGCCGGGAGCACGCTCCTGGCTCCGCACACGCTGCAGCTGTGCCACGGCAGCCGAGACAAAAAACAACCCCCGTTTTCTCAGAGGAAGATGCTGGACAGTGAATGAAATTAATAAGAAAGTCCAGTTGCAAATATGCCAAATCTTTCCCTTTACTGCCTACTAACATATCTGAGTCATTAAGGGCCAATCCACATGGTGAAAATACTGGTAATTTTTTAAAAAATAATGCATTTATATTTATTTTAAAACACATAATGGAAAATATTTTGTATGTAGCATATATTATGTATAATTACAGTGGTTACATATAAAAATGGTTATACAGGTTGCATATTTTTATGTTGCATTTACAGGTAAAATGAAGGTTTTACAGAACTGGTCCCAGTCCAGCATCGCCTTTAGTTAAATCAATATTTTTTAATGTTTAAACACCATTTTCTAACATGACAACATTTTATTTTTGCCCAGTTCAGCAGCAGGCAGCAGAAAACATGGATGTTTAATACAAATAGATTAATTTAGGATACACAGCTGGTCTGTCACTGCTGAAGGTAACCAGCTGCCTGCAAGCAGCACTGGAGCCTGTGTGAGCTTCAGCACAAGAAATAAAGCAACTTGTTTATGGCTGAAGTGTAGCTGTGTAATAAAGCCGCTGGTCTACCCTTTGGGATTGAGGTTGTGCACCCTTTTAAATCAGAGCGGGAAATTAATAAATCCACCTACAAAACCGTTTTCAGCCACTGCACTCCAGGGAGGAATTCAGTCCCATGGGACTGGATATAAAGAAGTGTTTAGGAACCTACAAAATATCTGCAGGGTTGTGAAATGTCTCTTTGCACCAAGAATAAGCATCCAAATGACCCTGAAAGGCTGGATGGGAGGAGGAGATGTGCCCTTGTGGAAGGGCAGCTGGAAGCCAGCTGTCTGTAATGCCACTTGAGCACTGAAATTTGTCATAGACACCCAAACCTCTTCAGGTTATTTTTGAACGGTGGTTTTTTTGCATTACATTGCAGGGAAAGTTGCTCAAATAGATATATAATTACTCTGATTGCAATTTGCAATCCACTCTATTAAACAGCTTGAGCGTGCAGACTCTCTCTGCAGTTAGCAGAGATGCCACCAGCTGGTCTTCCTGTGCAGTAGGTGCAGTGCTCACTTCTTAAGCTGAAGAATTCATTTGTACTGCCTGGAATCCCTTTTAGGGTAACCATGATGACAATCAGCACATTCTGCGTTTCTCCAAAAATGCTTGCAGAAATTGACTACTTTTATTTATCATGTGAAAATGATCCCTGATTTTATTTAGTTATTTCCTAAACAAGAGGCACATTTGCACCGACAAAAACAACAACACCAAAAAACCAAAGGGAAGTCTTCCCAGATGTATTTTCATGAATTTGTTCAGGATGATTACAAGAGATAGAATAATAATATAGCTAGAGAACAGATCCTCTGAAGACTTTATTAAGAATTCCGACCAAACTCTGGTTGGCAGCTGAAAATACTGCATCAAAAATTGAGGTCTATTTTCTCATTAGCAGTCTTTTCTTGCTGCTGTGCACACCCAAAACCTGGAAAAAAGTCTTGAAAATTCCTCCACTTTAAAAATGTGAAATTCTTTGCTTTATTTCTGCTCTCTTGAGTGCTAGAAGCAGCTGGAAAACTCATGACAGTTTGTGCTCATACAGGAAGTTTATACTGGTTTCAGTTCAATGAAGACCTTCATGAATTTCAATTTTGTTAAAGATCATGGCAGCCAGATTCAAATGCCTCTACTATAAACAGCCTTTGAGGAGGGATGGAAAGCTACTTTCTATTATCAGCTGAAGTCTCTGTTTTTCATATTTAGTCCCATCTTATTATCATCTTGATGACAGTAGTTCCCTCGATCTGTCGTTAATTAACTTGAGCTTTTCAGGCTGAGTTGGACTAGGAGAGGGAAACTTCTATTGTAAATTTTCAGCCCAGATTTTTCAATCCTTTCTTTATTCAAATATAACTGATAGAAACAACTACAGTCACTTCAGCTCAAACTATGAACAGACAATAAGGAGATGGTAAATTGAGGAAAAACATGGCATTCTTGTCCTTGTTAAGGTATAATGGGGAGGGGAAATCTTCTTGTAGTAGAGTTTTCAAGGTACATACCAAACTGAAATGTAAGGGGAAAGTGTATTCAAGTATATGCTGAAACAAGATCATCAGATGACTTTTGCTAAACAATTCAAAATTGCTTTCAGTAGAAACCGGCTTTTCAAAATATAGGGTGACTTTCTGAAATGAAATACACGAAATTGGTGCTACATATATAAGGAAATATGCTAAATTTAATAGTAAAACTTGGGTCTGTACAGTTGTGCACATGCCTGTACAAGTGACAGCTTTCACCGTGGCACTGACATGTCGTGCAGTGGCTCATTTGACTGTCATTGATTTAGGTGGAGCTAATTGCAGTTGTAACTTTAAACGTGAAATCTTGACAGTGCTGTGAGCTCTGTAATTAAGTCCTAGAGTTTGTCTCAAAACTTTCATGAGAGATAGAAAGTACAATCCTTGGCACACAGAACTCCTTTACCAAGAACCACTAATAGAAGAAAACAAAAAATTTTATTCTTTAAGGAGAAAGTGTACTTTAGTTAAATCTGATTGCAAATAGAAGTTTTGTTTCCATCAAGTTTACTTTAGCCTGGGAGGTTTTCTGATTGCTTGTACAAAAATGTTGATTAATGATCATCATTTACAAATAAATGTTTTTTTCTGCAGTGCCAGTGGGAAAAGTGCTAATATTTATTGCTTTCCAGCAAAAGGTTTTCAGCAGGCCTGTCAGCATAACTAAAAATGCTCTACGGTGTTAAGGAAGATTAAGCTGACAGCAAGCCATTTTCTGTTGTCACATGAACAACCTTACATGAGGTTTATTTATTGAGTCGAGTGAAAATTAATTACATATATCAAAGGGAAAAAAAAGTGTTGATTTAATTTGAAGATTTGTTTACCTTTGTTTAAACAGCCTGAAAGCTCTTTTCAAGATTGAGTATTTTAATTAAGTGAATTAATAAATTAAAGTGATTCAGGGTCATTTTCTAAGCCAGAGTTGTTATAACTTCAGAATAAATATTATTAAAGTGTGTAATTAAGTGACAATTAATTATCAGTCGCAAAGCTGACTGTATCACATAAATCTTAATATTGTTTGTTAAAGGGAAGCACTATGAAATAGTACAGGCAGTCGTCATTATTTTAAAATTTGTGTTCTCTTGAAGTTTGTGAAGAGGAAAGGAGTTATTTTCAATTTTAATGCAGGCAGTGTTTCAGCTGCTCCTGCAAAAACTGGCAGATGGTAATTTATTAATATTCAATAGACTGTAATAGAAAAGATAAAAGCTAGTAAAAGTTTGTTACAGCAGGTTCTCCTCTAGCAATAGGTATAAAAATGTGCTGGCATTTCATCACAAACATATAGGCAGATTATGTGTTATTTTTCTAAAGAAATTAACGTTTCTGCCTTAGAATGAGAAAACAAAATTACTTCTGGTTCTACTTGCTTGTTCTTCAGATAGAAATTCCCAGCTGTACAGTCTGTATTGAATTTGTTTCGGAAATCTCCTACATCAGGACTCTGCCTTTCAACATCCTTGAATTATTTGAGTCAGTCCTACTGCTGGGAAAAATGTGGCATCTAGACTTGCACTGGTGTACAGGTGACACAAGCAGTAAAATCCAGGTAAAACCAGACAATGTTTTCACTGTCTGAGACATAAATCACATTCCCTTGCTCTGCCCAGACCACTGGACCTGAAATTCTTTCTTCAGCTCTTTGAAAGCTGAGGAAATGCATCACGCTTCCCCTCCCCAGCCTATGCTGCATTTTGATGATTAGGGCACCCCCTTTCTTATGAGGAGAAAATTGGTAATTTTCAATCCCTTCAGGCACAGCAAGGAACTGCACCAGGATTTCCTTTATCATGGGTGGTTTTTATATAAAAACGAGAAGAGGGATGCCTGTAGGCATACGAAAGACAGATCCACGCTCAGCTGTAGGAGTTCCTCTCTTCTAAACAGGGCTTGTAGTAACACTTTCTGAATACACAGTAGTGTGTTATTGACAGCTTCAGAACACAAGTAGAGATTTACCAGGCATTTTGGAGCAGGCTGTTCTCATTTTTTCCAAGTCCGTCTGTGGGTGACTCCTTGCTCAGTATTCAGATTGTCCTGAACCTCATTTTGAGGAGCTGAGGAGTGATACCAAGCACTTTAAAAAGAGCAGAGGAAGAGGTTTGGATTTCACTCTGGATGTCAGATACCTAAAAATCTATATGTGAATTGATTCTCTCTTAGTAAATTAATATCATAAAAATTTTCTGCATCAGAGGTGGTGTGAGAGCACAGACAGTGAAAGCTTGTAAGGTGTTCAAGTGCTAAAGTGTTGGAGGCTGTAGGGGGACTGCAAATTGATGTATATTCTGAAAGACATACTTAAAGGAGCCTGGGGATAACCCAGCTCCATTCAATCTCAAGAAGGAAAAAGAAATAAAAGCTGTAATATGAAGCTGTAAATAACAGAATTGCAATAGTCATATTCTTTTGTCCTCTGGACTCTCCATATACTGGTACCATTGTTTGCTTATACAAGGCAGAGTTTTTGTCTTGCCATCGAGTTTGATGGTATCTACTGCAGTAAACTTCACAAGCTACTCACTGAGCTAAGTATACGGTGAAGAGACAGAAAAACAAGTCAACATGGAGTCAGTAACTATTTTACAGACCTCTAAGAAAGATGGGAGGAAAAAAACAGAAAAAAAGGCAGTTTAGAGAAAATTTAGTATAAAATGTCCTGTGATGATACAATCTATCTATGAAATGCATAGATGGCCTGAAATAGTGCTTCAAGTTTTGTTATTTATTAATGGTCATGTGCTAGTTTTCCAGAGTGAAAAGCTAAACTTAGCCTTTTTTGACCCAGATGGATAATCAGAAATTCATTGTGCATTATTGAAGTTAGGAGAATTGGGTGCCTTGCAGTCTTTTAAATCAGAATTGGCTTACATGTGAATTACATATAAATTACATACAAATCAACTATCAGGAATTATTTTTTTCATTAATCCAGTTGAAAGTCTTATTCAGCTGCCAGCACCCCCAGGTTCCATGACCCCAAACTTCATCTTTGCAAGGACTGTCTGTCTGACTTCTTCCACCCTCTCTCCTGCCAGGTACCCTACCTTCCTCTTACCTCCATAGGATCCCCAGCTGTCTGAGACAGGAAAGTTTTTTGCTTTGCTCAGCCAGAAGAGGAGAGGGAAGGATCTGTTTCAGTTTATTATCAAGAGTGCGAGTTCACTATTTTTGCACCAGAGTGTAAACTCTCCTAGAGGCAGTCTGTTATAACTCTCACTCTTGTCTCTTCTTCTGTGCAAAAATTAACCATTCTGTAGTTTGCCATGATATTAGTCTCTTGACCTTTAATTATGTTCATGAAATTCATTCATATTAGAGGGGTTTTGGAGAATGAAAATTTTAATGTCTGTCATGCTACAAGAGTACGAGACAGCTTTGCACATTAACATTTAAAAGAATGGCTACTCTGTTCTTCCCAAGTCCAGTACAGTTTGTACTGCCTTCATTTTGATTAAAAAAAAAAAAAAAAAGCCAAGTAGCTGCATATTCACTCTCCTCCAGGGGGTTTGNGTCAGTTTTTGATTCCTTTCATTTTAATAAAAAAAAAAAAAAAAAGGCCAGTAGCTGCATAGTACCTCTCCTGCAGTGGTTTTGTTTGCCACCGTGGCTAGTGTTCCTGCTCTCCACAGTGTGCTTTTCTCATCTTATTTAATCACAATTGCTGATGAACTTCAAATACATAGAAGTAAAAACAATCTGAACAAACATTCCAGGAATCTCTTTACCTGTTATTTTCTTTTTCCTGAACATAGATATTTCCAAGTCAGAGAGATTAAGGCTGTTATCTACAGTGGTATTTTAACCCTCTGACTGGAATGCTGTATTTTGTGACTGGTGGGAGAGGTGAAAGAACAGGGTAGAGTTCAGATGTTTCCATGGTAAGTACAAACAGTACTTGATTTCAAAACTCTGTGTGTATCAGGGCCATGGGGAAGTATGAGAAATGGAATATTTTGTACTAATTTTTTAACTGTATTGATAATCAAAAACTAGAGCTTGCAGGGTGGAGCAGAGAGACTACAGATCAAAAGAGAGTGATAGGGTGAAAACAATCCATTGGGAGAATTTTAGAGAAAGGCCAGTGATATTTTAACATAAGATTTGTACGTTGGCCTTCAGAACAGGGGTATGACATAGAATTCTGCAGAGTGAAGGGTGAACAATCACTTTTAGTTTTGCCCTTTTGCAATATACCAAGCTCCTCTTTAAATAAAAATTCATAATGGGAACTTCTCTTAGCTACTATTACATGAAGATTTGTAAAGACAAATGAGACAGGAAATTAAAGGATTGAAAAGAAAGCCAAGGTAAGTTACTTACTGAATTCATATTGGAGAGAAGAATAAGAGGCAAATGGGCAAAGAACGGTGCTTTCCAACTTCTGTAGTGCTATCACAAACTTATTACTTTGCAGAGATAATAGAGTAATCTCATTTTCCTCTGGGATATTTTCTGGTATTCAGTTTAGAATAGTTCTGTGATAACAAATTCCACCTCTGCTTATGGTTTTGTTCATGAGAAAAGGACAGAGTCACAGTCTAATTAAGGAAAGGCTGCTGCATGTATACATCTATATAGATGGAGATGTCTTCCAACAGGAGCATTTTCGAAACAGCATTTTGTGCTTGTAGAACGAACTTCCATAAAAGCTTTTAAGCACTCATGTGCATCCTTCAGGGGGGAGGTTTGGTGTCTAATGGTAACTGATATTAATATTGGGAGTGTAAACTACTTGATGCATCCCTTCAAAGAATGAGAGGAACCACCAGGCATTTTTCAACAATTGGCCAAGCCTTAATCTCTTTAACTGATATTGCCATCCATAATATAAGATGAGGTCATGTGTTTTGTGGGATGAAATAGTGATTCATTAGTAGCCAGACAAACAACTCATTTAACATAGTCATGCAGCAAGTATCAGTAGAGTATTATTTCAGTGTTATAAAGCTTCTGTAAGTTACCACAGCATGTGTAAATTCAGAAAGAAAAGATCAAGATAAAATATCAAAATCCAAGTGTTTAAAATCCCTTTTTTAAATGTGAACTTGGAAATAAAATTTTTGAATGTATTTTTATCGCCTAAAAGGTTGTAAGCATGTATTTTTTTCCTGAATTTTTATCCAGAGAATTATATGTGAGTTTTTAACTGTACTCCAGTCTGCTAAACATCTGTTAACATTTAAACCAGATTAGATATGTGAGAATCTTCAAAAAAAGCAAAAGCAAACCAAACACAGAAAGACTTTCTTTTTTCTCCCATGACATAGGGGCTATTTTTGATGCCTTCTCTGCTCTTTTACATGTCAGCATATACTCATCAAAATAGGATAAATAAAATGTTATTTTGTCTATAGTGAGAGATGTTTTCATGTCAGAAACCACAGCTGTCATACCCTCTTCTTAGGCTTACTCTAGTAGGCACACTCTGGGACTTTCCAAAGTGGCATCAAAAGCTTTTTAAATAAAGAATTAAAAAAGGTGTCATTGTGTAAAATATTTCTCTGTCTGAGCACAAATGTGTAATCTTTGTACAGTCCCTTGAAAAATAATCCATTTTCTTTCAGACAGTATGTCCTATAATTTCAAATAATGTGCACAAGTTCAAGCAATATTTTACTGTTTCCCTTGCTGTGCTAAAATCAGAAGTTTTGGCATTGTTACCTTAAAAGCAAAGGTAAATCACAGACAATTTTAATAGCTTGTCTGCATTTACGTGAATGTTCATCATTTGTATGCATACACGCACATCACAAAAGTAAAAGGCCCCTTATGGAAGAGTAGTATAAGGACATCAGTATGGTTTATTCTGTGTACTATATAGAGTGTGATATCATAAATAAACAGTTTAAAGGATTTTTAATATTGTGACTGGAAAGCATGTAAAAGGCCAGTTACTAAAATAGATGGATTCTAGGAAGTCCTAGTTTATTGTGTGGCTTGTTCTTCTGACCTAGAATGAGAATGAAAGAGATCAACAGTCAGTTCAATGTAAGTGGTTTCCTTCAATTTTTCTGTTTAAAAATAATGAAGTGCTCACTAGGCTTGGACATGTCACAGGGTAATACCTCACTTCAATGAATTGTAAAAAGTAGTAATTCAATGTGAGCTGTAATTACTGTGTTCTGCAGTAGGATTAGCACTCACAGTGTGATATAAAATAGATTTATCTATACATACAACATGTCTGCAAAGTGCTTGCCAAGGTAGGTTTTTAAATTAATACTGTCCTTGTTCAGAAGTACAGGAAGTCACAACTAGTTGAGGCTCTTCTAAGACAGAGAGGTCGCTTTTGCTGAGTATTCTCATGTCTTGTTGTTTTTCTTCTCTAGGAATTCTCACCATTACAGAGTGTTTTAGACTATTTCCTTCTTTGGAAACTCAGTAGTTCAGGAGTTCTTTCTTGGGGACAGACGGTATCAGTCTCTGAAGGTGTGCAGGTCCTGGTAAAGTACCAGGCCTTCAGTTGGTTCAGTTCACTGATCTGAGGTGTCTGTGTATGAATAGAACAATTATGCTGTGTAAGATAAATAACCTCGGTTTTACGGGTCCTCTAATGCATCTGATGTGCAGTTCCCTAGGACTCAGTCATGTTTTTTTCTGACAGATTGATGTACTTTGTACTCTTGATTCCACCATATTTACCTTCTGTTCCTCAAGGACCTTTCCTTGGTTAGTGCAAGTCCCAATGAATTTAGAAGCTTCCTTGAGGATCTCTGCAAGTTAAAGAGTTTCATTTCCACAGCTGCACCTTCCCTAACAGGCTTCATGGGACAACTGNCAACTGCCTATAGAATATTTCTTCTTCTTTCTTTATATATGCCTTTTAAAAAATATTATTCAAATACTAAGGAAGTGCTAAATCTGGGCCAGTCCTCTTTTGTTTGCTGAAAGACTCTATGAGTTTATTCTCATTTCTTCCTCCATTACCCATTACCTGCAAACAAGAAGAAATTGCACCCAATGCTTTCTCTTTAACTACCACTACTGAGTTGTAATGAATATACCACCAACCCAAACCACACATTTTTGAAGAACTGGGATCATAGAAAAATCAGAAATATCCTTGTCTCTTTCTCTTCCTTGTTACTGAATCAAGACAAAATAACAAGGTGCATCTAGCAATATGGATTGGGGAAAAAGTCTACAGAAATCTCTCTGAAATGAAGAAAAAAAAGATTGAACTTTTTATTTATTGTCAAAGGTACTTTAGGAAAGTTTGATAGCCCTTTTACAATTCATATTGTAAAAAATTCCTTGATCAATAATTTACAAACAACTGTTACTGTAGGAGTTCTCATTTATGCAGTTTTTTAACCTTACACTTCAACAAATTCATCTTGATTTTATGGCAATGAAGTGAAATCAAAGATAAAAGATCAGTCGCATTTACTGTAGAACTGAAAGTTTCTGTATTAGGAGCACTGGCTGGACTTGACTAGACCACCTCCAGAAGGGGATCTCTTCTGAAATAAGATGAAAAGTCAGACTACTTGCTCTTTCATGTGTCAAAGGGGGGTAAAATTCTAGTGAACTGTGCAGTAACTGTCTATTCCCTACTGTGTACCAAGATTAAAATATCATTTTGACTGTGATCGTTACCAATCTGAAACTTCAATAGTTGTTCCTTAGAACTGGAGATGCATTCATCTCTCATGCCACACAACATCCATCTCTTTTTCTGTGCTACTTTTAAATAGATCACTTGTGAAACCTGAGGGGAGAAAAGTGTCTACTGGTTTGGATAAAATTGTATTTTACATGTCTCTAAAAAAAATTTGCAAGAAATTCAGGTTTGTGAAAGAAGAAAAATTACAGGCTGTTGATGAAGAAGCATTTCTGCAGCATCTGTTAATATGTAATGTAACACAGGAAGAGAAAGGAGGAATAGTTAAAGAGATGGAGGTAATCCACAAATTACGCTGTACAGATTTAGTAGATTTAATTAAAAATGATAGACAAAAGAGAGTGTTTTTCCTCTATAAACACAACAGTACTGGGCTGGGTTTTAATGTACTCAGGTATTCGCGCTGTTGGGGTAAAATGTGGTTGGTCACTGCTGCTTGGTTGCATATTGTCAACTTCGTACACTAACTAGTTGGGTCAAAATAGGTGTGCAACCAAAGTGCAAAGCCAGNGCAATTACAACTGTATACAGCTCTCAGTGTAACAATTAGGTTTTTTTGGTAAAATGTAATTTGTTCCAATGTAAATGTTTTCCCTTAATTCAGGAGATTCCCTCGAGTT
>VYZQ01005916.1:16201-30223 GCA_013400655.1 Mystacornis crossleyi | reverse complement strand
TGTTTTGAGTTGCATGTTAAACGCTGTCCACTGCTTAGCTTCCACATCTGAAGCACATTCACTCTCTGTTTGTCAGGAGTGAAGTGGGGAATTCACTAACTGCAACTTGTTCAAGCTCTTTAACTCAGATATAATTTATTAGAATTTTTGATGTATATTGAAGTACAGCGTAAAAAAGTAGCGGCCAAAGTAAGACCCTGTTGTGATAGCTGCTGCAGCAGGGATAGGTTCTCTCCACCCCGAGTTTATAAACTCTAGCGCTTGGCTTTCACACATCTGTCTTCAAATGCAGTTACACAAAAATACAAGAAGACGTTATTAACAGCTGTTGTCTTCTGAATCCAGCTGTGCTGTCTGGAGGCTTTATTTGCACAGCTCTGCCTCCAGCCCACCTTCTTCCTTTCTCCCTCTTTTTACAGTACTGCCTAGTAGTCTGCCAGAAGTTATTTCCTTCCTTCAGCTTTACTGGCAAATGGATCCTATAAATGATCTAACTTGCTTTAGGCAAAGTTAGTTAAGTTTAAAAAGCTATTTAAGCTACTTGAAAAATGTTTTGCATGAGGGAGATGAAAGAGCAGCAGAGCTCTAAGGTCAGTAACCTCTTGCGGAGAGGTGGTAGAATACCCAAAGGTTAAACATCTTTAACTGGCCAAGTGAACGTGTATCTGTGGTGCATGAAGAGCAGATGTAAGAGCTGCTGTCACTGTAAAGGCCCTCCTGCAACTGCCTGTGCTAGTGTTGCTACTTTGATTAAAAATCACATGCTGGAGGTTGTAGACAGACGTTCGCTTGGCTAAAATCCATGCCACTGGAAACCTTCATCCCCCCTAAGCTGGTTCCTATTGCCCCTTTGGTGGTAATTGTGGCCTCACTGGAGCCAGCAGAGCTCCCACACTGGTTGTGGAGCAATCAGCCAGAAAAGCTTAGCCAGTTTAAATGGGTGATTTGCACTAACCCAGCTAATTTCACGTAAAGTGGATTTATTGTTCCTTTGGTTCTGCAGCGGGGACAGTAGCATCTTCTGTTGGCACAGTTAAACATAGAGGAGCCGTGGTACAAATGCTGTGTGGCCTCCAGGTGTGACAAATGGGCAGCTCCGTGAGTAAAGACCCTGCTCAGCGCTGTGCCCGACCTTGTGGCTTCAGTTTAGGTTTCTGGGCTTGATGACTAGACATGAACAGAAGACTCTACAAGTGTATTTCAGAAGTCCTTTTAGCTAAATTAAGAAGGGCAACTGTAAATTAATGTGGCAGTTTGTTCTTCCATAGCAGAAAGTACTAGGTACTTTTCAGGCTGTGGATAGCTGGTAACAGGGAACTCCATCATCCAAGTCTGGATATTTTTAAGGATCATGTAACTTTGATGTTAATTTGAATTAAGTTGTGTAAAACTAATTCAGTGGGAGTGTTTGGATGGTAAATAATATAGGCTTTTGCTGTGAAAGAAGTCAGAGTACATAGATAAGTTTTTCATACTAAATACAAAATTATTAAATTCATGGTACAAGTTAGAATCTCCCAGATCTGTGATGTCGTCTTCGTATTTGTGATAGGGAATCTCAAATGACTGAGATTTGTGAAAAGCAAATTACATCCTTAAAGTCTGAGAATTGCCTCTGGAAACTTTCTGTATGTTCCTACCTTAAATATTTTGAAAAATGAACAGCATTCCTTTGTATTGTAATTTTTATGGGTGTATTCTTTGTATTTTCCGCATTGTTTAAAAAACAATGCATGCAACGACTAATGTTTACCTAATGGTTAATACACATTTGGCGCTCAGAACAGATATACAGGTTTGAATGGACTCAGAGATCTCCAGCTATGTCTTTCCCTTTTACACTGTCTACATAGGAGTTCTGTGATAAAGTTGTGGCAGGCTCTAAAGTGCCCATAAGATAACAGATGCATTAAAAGCTACAAGAAATTTTCCTAGTAAGCAGATGAAGAGCAGGCACCACTGTGGACGAAATAGAATTAAGCTCCATCCGAAACCTCATCCCACTAAAGATACTTTATACTGCTTTGTTTCAAAGAAGTTCGTGATAAAACCTTCAGTGAACTGAAAACAGTGGAGAAGTCAATGTAATGAGCAATCGACATCTGAAGCAACTGACTGGCAATGAGAACACATCAAAGACAGTTTCCAGAGAAAGGGGAGAAATTACTGAAACTTGGCAGTGTTTAGAGACATTGTGGTTCTGTCTATGTCATGTTAGGGTCCTGGATCTCCCGTACTGGATGCTTCACTGTGTGTGCAACCCATGGGCAAAACCTAATTGTCAGTTACTGACAACAGAGAGTGTCCTCTTGAAGTTTTTTGCTCTTGTCAAAAGATTTTCTACTTCCCTGGTAAAAGACAGGCTTTCAGCTCAGTTCTTCTGTTGGAAGTATTTCTGCTTTGGAGAGCTTTACTGATGAGCCTTCAGTGCTGGGCTTGGACAAATTGTCCAAACCAGTGAAGTTTTCCAGTTTAGAAAAAGTCAGTCGCTATCCCTGGAGCCTGTTTTAACAGCTGTACTTTAAACTCAAGAGCTCAGTGAAACTTCAAGAGGAATAATTTTTGAGGCTTCATATTAATTAGGAAACCTCCAAAGAACAAGGAAAATTAAAATAATTAGGAAGCTGTTGTGGTGTTTGCCCTTCATGTGTATTGTTGAAACACAAGCATAACGAGGTGTATGGCAGGTGGAAACACCATAAGGCAAGATATACCTGCAACAGCATGAAAGTCCTGCAGGAGGGTGGTTAGTAGCCTTATTCACCAGCCTTGCAGTAATCTGCTTTGCTGACATATGCCCTTCTCTAGTTCTACATTGGTGCCGCTCTCCTCAGTTTTACTCATTGTGTCACCAAGTAGCTGTCCGTAAGTTTGTTTAAATAAAGTTCTTGGGTGTTATCCTGTAAATATATGAGATAAAGCTGTGCAGAAGTCACAGCTGCTATATTTTTATCTTTCTTCCGGTCTTGAGCGATCCCTGGAAGTATGTTCAGGTTACTAAGGATCGTATATAAAAATTCAGAATGGAGTTATACAGCATGTTGCTATAAAGTCTCTTCAGGAAGTCTTTTAGCATAATCCCAACCCATCTCCTGTTCTCTTACTGTGTGTGTGACTAGTGACTGTTAAAGTCACTTCTGTTGCTGCATTCTACATTTGGTTTTGAGAGGGAAGAAAGTCCTAATTCACATTAGTTTTGGACATGTATGAATGGAAAACTGAATCAAATGGATTCATTTTTTCAGCCTATCATGGTTTCCAGTAAGTGGGGTGGATATACAGTGTCAAAGAAGTCAGCCTGAAGGCCTACACTGAAAGAGAAAACCACGGGGAGTGAGTTATTCTCTGAGAATAATGTCAATAAAAGAATTGAAAATGGCCTTAATTCAAAATAGGAATTGCAAAGAAACAAATACCCTATCCCCTCTGAAGACAATATGAGAAATACAAAGATATCCCCCATTTGTGAAAGAGACAGACAAATTATTATGACAGATGTCAGCTGCGAATAATGGAAAGCACTTATTGTGGTCCACGTGAGTTTAGGCAGTGTGTACCAGGAAGAGTGAGAGTACAGCCTCCACTGGCTGCAATGCAGGGAGACACCGAGGTTTTGAAACTATGGCTAATAGATTTATTCTGGTTAGCTGAGGAATTTGTAAGTAATAGCCGTCATGGGTTCAGCCATTTCCAAGGCAGGAAGATAGTCACCTTCCTCTTGGTGACAGAAATTTCCTATTGCAGAGTATGCTCTAAATCAGATGAGAAATGTACATCAGACAGCATGGTTTACCAGGCAGAAAATGAATTTTGGGGTGACACCTCGTCTGTGAGTACCCATCCTCCCTGGTAATTCACTCAATTCACACTGCTGTTTGACCTTTTTATGTCGGGGGAATGGGCAAGGGGCAGCAGTAAGATTATTATTATTATTATTATTATTTGGTTTCCCTAGTTGTCAGGATTTAAGAGAGGATGCCCCTTGCCTCGTATTAAGTACATATGTGNCACTCAATTCACACTGCTGTTTGACCTTTTTATGTCGGGGGAATGGGCAAGGGGCAGCAGTAAGATTATTATTATTATTATTATTATTTGGTTTCCCTAGTTGTCAGGATTTAAGAGAGAGCTGTCTCACAAAGCTGGCAATAATCTAGGTGCAATATGTCATTTTTCAGAGCAGGACTAACACAGACAACTGCTGTTCAGGCTGATGAAGATGGTGGAAATCAGCTTCATGTTTCTGCCTCACCAATCAGATCTTCCAAGGTTCTTTTAAGTGCCATCAGATTCAAAATGGTGATTAACATTTGGACCTGCCAATGTTCTTTGACCTACACTTGGGGAATACAAAAGAATGCTCAATTTAATTGCAGTAAGTTTTTCAGAAGGGATGTAAGGAGTCAAAGTTCTTCACTCATGTGTTTCTCAGCAAAAATCAGGATGGACACTTTCGGTGATCTGAATGTGAACTGCGTTTTCCTTTTTCCCTCTGTGAGGACCAGTGCAATGGTAGGACTGCATTTTCAGTCCTTCCAGCACAGCACCAGTTGATTCTCTGTGGGAGTTGTCATGTTTCTTATCCATTAAAGCAGACCCCCTAATAGCTCCTATCACAGCCAGGCAAGCTTTAAAAGTTCAGAAAGTCTCTTATGAGACTTGGTATTATACATCTAATTCAGACAAGTATGTCTTGCAATCACTTCTGCATTGTTTTCAAAGAAAATACAAGAATTATCCTTTCCTCTTTGACACATCAAAGCCCAGCTCATAGGAGAGCTAAATCTCCTGGCAAGAAGGTTGTGGTAAGATTTGCTATTCAGCTCTGCAACAGCCAGTGTGCAAAAGCTGACTAAATACCATTGGATTGGCTGTCAACATTTAGCTGTGCATTCTTGACAGACTTTTTCTCTTTGATGTGTTCCCTCTACAAGGGGAACTGCATAGGATGTGTACAATTTTTATGATGCTTTTGGTTATTGAAGCTCAAAGAGTGATTCTTTTTTCTACAGTAGGTAGGAGGAATTACTATTGTCACTATCTGTAGACAGTAGGATGAGTAAAAAAGGAATTTCTTTTGAGCAACAAGTTTTCAGCTGTGGTCTCATTGTAAAAAGTGAGTCCATCCAAAATACAGCAAGAAATTAATATTAAAAGTTTGGTTCTGTTTTGTCTGCAGAACAAAACATTATCTGTGCTATGAAAAATAAGTGGGGGAATTTTAGCCAGCAGGTCAGGATATAGTTAACATTGGCTGCAGAAACTGTCACATGGTGGGAGTTCCAGAGAGCAGGAGGAACATGTCTTTGATGCCGGGTCTGGTTTGCCTGTAGTTTCCATCTTTCATCTGGCATTGGTAGCACCACCTGAGGTAGGAAGGTGGAAGCAGGACCACCCCAGTCGGCTGTGGCTGTTTTTCACATTGGTATTGGACAGACCTCAGAGTTTGGGGGCGTGAGCTTTGGCCCTGTAAAGGGAAGAAGCTTTGAGGCCAAAACAGATTTTGCAGCTTCTTTTCCCAAAAGGAGGTCTTTTCCCCCGTTTGAGTTTAAGCAGAGTTGAAACTACAGGGGAGAACCCAGTCTGCTGGCTTCTGTCCCTCTTGTAGTGGTGACATATGATGTTGGCCATGGATTTGTTTTGTGGTGAGAGCCACTAAATTTTTAAAAATCTTCATTCTCCAGAAGTGTATTCAAGATCTGAAGCCATATTTTTAGAGCTAAAATGCATTTTTAATTAAAAAGTGAGGTTATAATAATGACTTTCTGGTTGGCAAATAACTGATTTACAACAAGCCCCAACTTAAAACATAGTGCTTGGAGCACCATGAATACAAAATTCTATCCTTTCTTATCCTGTGTGTAGGAGGAATCCATCACAATTGCAGATACAATGAAGCAGTGGATTTTGACATTTTATTAAAGTTTGGACATATAATCACTCTTCAATGTTCTGTTCAAAGGAGCCTCAGCAGAAAATAGCACAAAATTACCATGCACTGATAATGGAGAGAAGCACTGAACTTCAGATTTACGCTCTCATTACATGTTCCATCACATTCTCAGTTCTTTGTTGTGTTGTCTTTATGGCTTCTGGAGTTCTGAGAGTAAGGTTCCCATTCATTTTTGGAACTCTAAAAGGACATAAATTATAATGGCTGAATTCTGATATGACATGGGTTAACAAAAATATGGAAGTTCTTTATTCTCAACTCTCAAAAGCAAAGCTGATATATTTTCCTACTGTTTTCTTTTGATTTCTTTTCCAAACATGCAAGAAAATTCAACTTTATGTGACAGCTGTGGTAGACGTTGTGTTACATTTCTCTGTGGTAAAGTTCTTACATATTTTTTAAATACTAGCATCAAATTCTGGACTCTGATTATAAACAAAGTCACTTTCTTTTGTAAAGTTACTTTTGCAGTTACTATCATGAGGACTTCACATATAAATATTTGTGTAAGTTGACTTTTTCAAACATCTTGGCACAGGAAACTCAACTAAAATGGAAGGAAAATTGTTTATGGGGAGAGAAAATTTCTAATTTCAAGAGAAGTGTGCCATGTTTTAAAAAAAACCATGTTTTTACTGATGAAAGAATTACTTAATAAATCCACTAGGTTCAGGTAAGTAATAACTTTTCACCTCATGCAACTGCTGCAACAAATAAAAAAATAGTTTACTATTATGACTTTGCTAAAATAGGTGCGAAAGGAATTGCCTGTTCTGTTTATTTATCAGTGAGCAGAAAAAGGAAAAAAATGTAATCAGGTATTCAAACAGAAGTTAAAAAAAAAAGACGCAGAGAGAGAGAAGGTTGTCAACTTCTTTGTACTCTCTTTGACTTTGTACTTTTTTGCATATTTGAACTCTCCCTCCCAGGATTTTCTCAAGCTGCAGATTTCTGTGCATGAGTGGATTTCCTAAAAGACCTTGTAGATACAGCCTTTAAAGGTGTCCCTCAGGTCAGTTAGTAGATGGTCTCAACTTCTATAAATGGATCAGGCTTTGTCAGAGTTTTTTTGGTTTTGAGGTTTTTGTGGGTGTGGTTTTTTGTTTGTTTGTTTGTGTTTTTTTGTTTGTTTTTGTTTTTGTTTTTTTGCTGGGAGGGATATTGTCGTCTGTGACGGCTTATACTCTTCCAGGCAAATCACGCGGGTGATGACTATGCTTTCATGATAACACACAGAGATCTTCTGGTTAGACAAAAAAGTGAGCATGGTGGCTTCTACCGGAGTATGTTGCACAGAAGTGATGATCTCTTGTGTAGTAGCTTTGCTGATGTAGCCATTTTAAAGTCGTATGGCTTGGAAAGTTCTAATTTTACCTGCTATTTCTCCACTAACCAAACCCTTCACTTGGTTACAGCTAACCTGGGCAAAGAGCACTTCTATTGGCAAAGAGTTCAGTCTTAGCAAGAAGCTGTGGCAACTTAAGATACTATTTTATCCAGCTGTTTCTGGGTACTCTGCACAACTGGTAGAAGGAAGCGATCCACAGCCACGTGTCTGCAAAATCCAGGAGTCTAGTTTACACCTCTGCAGTCCTTGATAAACACATGTTGAATTCTTACGGATTGTTTGCCTAGTTAAGCTCAGGTAAACAACCCCTCTGTTTAAGGGAAATGGCCTCTCAAATCTGATGGCAATGTTGTTTGTCAAAATGAAATATTTTAAATAGTAAGGCTCTGCCAACCTGGCTTGTTTGATTGAAGTGGATTAGGTTGGGCTGTTCTTACAGGAGGTGATTTGCAGGTGGGTACAGGGGCTGCAGAGGAAAGGATGAGTGGCAGATGACAGGCAAAGCTTGTTACCCCCTGGGGCACGGTGGGCACTGCTTCCACTGGTGCAGCAGAACTAAGTGTCAGCCTGGAGGGTAGTCACAGTCCTAGGGAGGCTCTGTTGACATCAGTACAGCAGGAGCAAGGGCTCTGTAATAAAATTGTCTTGTGAATTGGTGTGGCAGTACAAGGTCTGTGGAAAGTGGTGAAAAAAATGTGTGGTTTGAAGATATTGTAGGTATTTCATCACTGGGTTTGGAGAACATACCCTCTTTAATAAAAGTCAGTTGTTTCTGAAGTTGAAACTTTTATGTGCGTGCAAATGCATGTTATGAAGAATATCTGAGCAGAATGATTTCACTGGGAAACCTTTCCATCTGGTGAAACCAAAACCACCTCCAAAATACATCAGTAAAAAGTTACTAGAGTTTGTTTCTCTGATGTATCATTTTATGCCTGCAGAATAAAAGTGCAATTTCATTTAGTTGTCCTGACTGATAGTAAGGGGATCATTGTGGAGTGGGATTCTGAGCATGTAATCAAGGGTCTCTGAAAAGTTTATGCTTTATCTCTTAGTAGTATTAAACCTCTTGCTGCTGTTTCTCACTGCTTCTCCGATGATACTCTGAGAAAGCAAGGGGCCATGAATCCAAGCCTTCACTTGGACGAGCTGCTGTTAGCTGTGTGCAAGCTGACCCTGTGTACATTTACTAACATGTAATTCTTAGCAGAACTTAGGCCTCTGGCATATTTATCCTCTAGTTAGGTTTCTACAGTTTTCCTTTCACAGGGCTAAGATGTTGCACTGAATCACACGCAGCAACACTAGAAACAGAACTCATGACTCCTTTTAAAAAAAGAAAAGGATGAATTAAGGATTATTTATTCAACTAGTCTTTTGAACTGATTAATGAAAATGTGTTTTAGCAGTGCTGTTTGTGTATCTATCTATTGAAAACATATGGAACTGTTGGGTCCAGGGGGTGTTCTGGTGGGATGCTACGACCTCTGGAACCGACTTTAACAGGAAGTCGCTCAGCAGCCACTGCACTCACACAGACACACACGCACGCTCTGGATAGCTTCTTGACAGATCAGTGGCAAAGAAGCAGGAAGGGTCTTTGTATGGAATTCCATGGCAGAGATTTATTGCAGCTCCGTCGTGAAGGGAAGCCAGGGACAAAAGACCTCAGAAGATGGGGAATTCCTGGTTATACAGGGGGTGGGGAAAGCACCAGGGACAGGGGCGGTACACAGGCAGGATGGAGCCAAGGGGAAAATCTGAGTGAGTGGCAGGGAACAAGGTCCAGTGGGAGAGTAGGGAAGGGAGAACTTTCCAAAGACGGAGCAGATAAGTTATAAGGGGGTGGGGAGACCAACTGGGGCAGCAGAACTGGGATACATTTCCGTAACAGAACAGGGCATTCTGGAGGAGGCTTTTTTAGTCGCTTTAACCTGGGGAGCTCTCTCGGGGTCCGTCCCTTCCACTGGCTCCCACATGGAACAGTTGACTTGGCATGTCCCATCTCACAGTAGGGGATTTTAGTGTGTGTATGTATGAATGAGCTGGGACTGCCAGTACAGGAGAAGCTCCCGTAACTGCCACAGTAGATAGCAAACACAACTGAATTTTATAGATAGCCTGATGTTGGATTAAGTCATTTGCCTCTAGAATTTCTGAAAGAAAGCCGCTTTTGAAGTCAGGTGTGCCATTCTTCATAGGTGTTGGATTTGGGAGGTTTTAATAGTTAAAGCAGCAGTAATATGGGATTATAAGATGTTGGGCCAAATCCTGGCAGTATCATGAGGCCCAAGTGAATTTGGATCACTTATCCTACTGATAGGGAATCTGATGTATTTTGGCTTCTGTGATTCTGACCATTTGGTACTGTGAACATGTCATCTTCCAGCTCAGCTAAGTTGGCTGGATAAACTGCCACCCTTTGGGCTACTTGCAGGTATTTGTCATGCATCTTGCCAGCAGACTTCTGCTGCTTCAGATCTGCTGCTTAAGCTGCTCATGTCATCACTTCTTAGCCTGTTTAAGGGGAAAAACGTGCATTTGTTGCCAAAGATCTACTACTACATATAGTTGTGTAAGCTAATTTAGCTCACTGACTGAAATCTGTTAAGGAAGGGAGAGTAATCTCTTCTGGTACAGCTATATCCAGCAGAGAATATGCCCGTGGCTTGCCATTTCAAGAGCTGGTTTTGACAAGTTTGTTTCAGAAAAGCTTATGAAAGGTATGCTTAGAGCGAAGAGTATCTGTAGAGAGGTGTGGGCATTTGCTTCTGGAGCAGATGGGCCTCTGATCTAGAATTGTTCTTGATGCAAAGCATGTTTGGTTGTCAGTGGTTGTCTTCACGTAGATTTGAAGATAGGATTTGAACTGGTAAAAGCACAGTATCCTCCTCTTCTGAAAGATTTATTTCCTTGTCAACTGCGGTTTTCTACTGATGTTGTCTAAAGTCATCCTCTCTGCTCTGTATAGAGGCATTGATGTGGAGAGTGTGCGCTTGTGGACTTGGTGTTCCCAGCCATGGCCCCAGAGTTTGTTTACAACCCAAAGGTGGGAATGGCAACACGAAGAAGGACTCTTGATTCCCAGCCAAGTTTTTAGTCTGTTTCACCTCTAGGTTAAGCCCTCAGCTTGTGAGCCCCTCGCTGCATTTGGTCCCTTTGAGCTGGCGTCTTCACCATATCTCTCAGTAGTTCTTACTTTGAAAGGGCAATCTTATTATGAGGAATATTGATGTTATTTGACAGACCTTTGTTACACACATTGAGCTGTCTGTTCTCTTCCTTTCCAGCTTCAAGATCACTCCAAAAAGTGCTAACAAATTAGGAGTTTCTTGAAATTAGCTTAGCATGAAGACGCAAATATACTCAATTCAGTTACTGGTTTAATGCAGATCAAGATAATACACCTCATTCCCAAAGGCCCCTAAAGGAATAGTGCCATTCCATGCTGGCATCCATACAGATAAAAGGTAGTATAACTGCATTATTTGGAAACCTACTACAAGCTAGTCCTCTTTTCTGTTTCATTTAAAAACATTTTGAAGACGCTAATGCTGCAGGGAGGGGGCTTAACGTCTGAGTGCTGGGAAATTTTTTCTTAGTTGTCTGTTCTTCCAGAATATTTCTGAGAACTGTGGTTTTGTTTTGTAGGAAAGGAAAAGTTGGAAGAACTGGTAGAAAGTTAAAAAGACCTGTCAGGGGGCATAAAATGGTTAATTTGAATTCCTGAAATTCTGGTGTTGTCTGGAAGAAATTAGTTGATAATTTCTTTTAGACTGAGGTTTTGGTTGGGCAGGACCGGATTTGTTCAGATGTAGATGTTATTGCTCAAACTTCTGTTAGAGAGTGTAAGCTGGAGAGTGTAAGTGATGGTGGCCCAGCTGGATGAAACTGCAACAGCCTTTGACTCACTTGTTGACACTGTCAGCTGGCTGGTTGCATGTGGGGTCTTGTTTGGAGACCAGTTACATATTCTGTTTCATCAAGGGCTAAGTCAGGACCTCAGTAGTGAGAACAGATGAAGGGTATATGAACCACTCCTTGGGATCTTTCTAGGTGTCACATACCCTTGAGCACACATTCTTCTCAAGAGCTGAAGACACTTCGATTGCTTATTTGTATATTTAGGTAGATATAAAACCAGGCAAATATTAACTGCTAGTTTCAGATATAGAAAATACCCTTCCAAATAATCGAAAGGGTTGGATTTGGTATGCTGGTTGTTCTCACAGCCTTTATGAATGCTCCTTAGCCTGGTATCCCTATTCTCATACTTGAGCATCTGCTAAATTTTCAAGAGTTCCACTTTCTATTGCAACAAAAGTACCATTTTTGTGGCGGTGAAGAGGGCATTATGATTGTACTTCACAGCTTTTTTTTTAATTTTGAGAGGAGATTTCTTTTGGTACAGCCATCTCTTTAACCTCAGTGTACACTGCCTCTGCTTAGAAAACAGTGTTAGTATCACAGCTCTTCAAAACAGATACCTTTTAGATTGTAATAGATGTCCCCTGAAAATTGGAAATGGGAAATGAATTGGATTTTCTGTGCCTTGGAACTGTTGACCCATGCTTTGGATCAATGCAGTCTTGGCTGCTGGCTAAGTCTTCCTCTTTTTTCTTTTCCACATTTAGCCTGTAGTACTGAACAGCTAACCCAGCGTCCTAGTCACGTTTCTGTAGCTCCTTTCAGAGAGCCACACAAAACTGCCAGCTGTCTACCTGCTGTAAAATCAAAAACCCACCGCTCCTAAACTAGATGCACATAATATGGTAACAAAACAGGCTATCATGAAAGGGAAAGTGAACAAATTCCAGTTAGTGTTAATGTTCTTGCTTCTCAGTATGTATACCTGCTGAGTCACATTTAACTTTCCTCTGATATGGCAAATTAAGTACTTAACATTTTTTCCCTAGGTATTTTGCATAAAGAAGCACAAAGCTTATTTGGGTTTTCTGGTTAACGGGATACTACCCTGAGAGCACCTCTTGTGCTCTTCAGGACTGAGTAGCCCACACATCTTGCTACCGATGTGAGGCTTGTCTGTCTCAAAGGAAGAGAATTTCAGATGGCTCTTTGAAGGACTGTGCTGATAAGGAGGCTGACATCCCTATCTTAAGTTGAAATGTACCTTGTTTTAGCTTTTAACCCAGTAGTCTGCACTACCTAAAATGCCTGAATTACGGGGAAGGTTAGTATCCTCTGCTGTCTCTTCCTTGACAGGTTGATTGCTGAGGCTAAACTTGAGGCTGTTGGATTTCTTTCTTAAAGTAGCTGTCCGCCAAACTTTCTTTGTACTAATCAGAATTAGTAAATATTAGCAGACTTTATGTAAGGCTCATGAAAAGACTGTTGCTGCAGTTGTTTTAAAAACCCCAGAGCTTTGCCATATGACTTGTGACCAGGTAGCGTTCTCATGCTGACTTACGTAGGGTGAACATCTTCATTTTTTTCAGTCTGGCATACCAGAGAATGAGGGTTGCTCAGTGCAATGTTGCATGTGAATTTGGAGACCACCCGCTGTTCCAAAACATGGGGAATTAAAATAATTTGTAACCAGGAGAGGCTTTGGATGAAGTTTGCCAGAAATCTAGTAGGAACCAAAATAAAAGAGTCCCTAGTAGTACTAATTCAGCATTTGGAATCAGCATAGCCTAGGAGTTCCTAATCCCTCTGGTGATAGTGGTCTGCTTTCTAATTTTAGTCTCTTTCAGTTTACTTGTAAAGCGCAATAGACCAGTGGAAAAAATCTGCATTTTAAAAAGTTTTTGAAGAGCAGGCATGAGTCATACCTGTCCCTGCAGGCCATTAAAAAGCTGCCAACAGTTAGCTGGGAAGAAGTGTATTTAAACTGTGTTCATGCCAATTTAAATCACTTTATTCAAAAGCATGAATGAGGTTGTAGTATTCCATTAAGACTGTTGTTATCAAATTTTAATGAGGAACTGTATTTACACAAGCAGCAAATGAGTTCTTCCCAGAATTTTCTTTTCAATCAAATATTCCTAAACATTGTCTATGATTTTACAAGGGACAAAAGTGAACATTTTACAGTCTTGTCCCAGTGGGGAAATTCAGCTAACAACTGGGCTGTGTTTAAATAACTGCATAGAAATTGAAATTTAGGTTCATCGGTGAATGATCTGGTCAGTGGCTCATAGCATGTTTTGTTGAAGGTAGGTAGTAAAATGAGGATTATTCAGATCTGGCCAGTTTTCAAGGCACAGGTTTGTTCTGCGTATGAAATTAGACTAAAGGGAAGAGTCCACGCAATGTGCAGAGCTTGTGTCGAAGGTTAAATTACAAGGGACCTAACTAACGCTAGTCTGCACTTTGATTTTTTGCCAACTTTCTGATCAAAAACATGAGACTTCACTAAATACCAGACTGCAGGCTGGTGCTCTCATCCTCCTCGCTCCCGCTTCCCTTTCCCACTTCCATTCAGTCTCTCCCTGTCACATCAGCAGGCCTATGACATACAGCAGGATATTTTTCCATTTCTGTGAGAAAGATTGGCATACATAAACCAGTTTGGCACTGATTGAATATTAGAGATGAAGTATGATAATAAAAAGAAAGTGGGTAAAAAATCCCTAGAGATTTGTCAGAACATTGCTGGCATTGCTTAAGCAATGTTATAGCTAATAACAAGCTTTAGTAGTTGCTTTCAGCAAAATAAAAGGAATAGGAACTAGGACATATATTTGCACAGGCTTTATTA
>VYZQ01005916.1:3827-15753 GCA_013400655.1 Mystacornis crossleyi | reverse complement strand
TTCTAATTTTAGTCTCTTTCAGTTTACTTGTAAAGCGCAATAGACCAGTGGAAAAAATCTGCATTTTAAAAAGTTTTTGAAGAGCAGGCATGAGTCATACCTGTCCCTGCAGGCCATTAAAAAGCTGCCAACAGTTAGCTGGGAAGAAGTGTATTTAAACTGTGTTCATGCCAATTTAAATCACTTTATTCAAAAGCATGAATGAGGTTGTAGTATTCCATTAAGACTGTTGTTATCAAATTTTAATGAGGAACTGTATTTACACAAGCAGCAAATGAGTTCTTCCCAGAATTTTCTTTTCAATCAAATATTCCTAAACATTGTCTATGATTTTACAAGGGACAAAAGTGAACATTTTACAGTCTTGTCCCAGTGGGGAAATTCAGCTAACAACTGGGCTGTGTTTAAATAACTGCATAGAAATTGAAATTTAGGTTCATCGGTGAATGATCTGGTCAGTGGCTCATAGCATGTTTTGTTGAAGGTAGGTAGTAAAATGAGGATTATTCAGATCTGGCCAGTTTTCAAGGCACAGGTTTGTTCTGCGTATGAAATTAGACTAAAGGGAAGAGTCCACGCAATGTGCAGAGCTTGTGTCGAAGGTTAAATTACAAGGGACCTAACTAACGCTAGTCTGCACTTTGATTTTTTGCCAACTTTCTGATCAAAAACATGAGACTTCACTAAATACCAGACTGCAGGCTGGTGCTCTCATCCTCCTCGCTCCCGCTTCCCTTTCCCACTTCCATTCAGTCTCTCCCTGTCACATCAGCAGGCCTATGACATACAGCAGGATATTTTTCCATTTCTGTGAGAAAGATTGGCATACATAAACCAGTTTGGCACTGATTGAATATTAGAGATGAAGTATGATAATAAAAAGAAAGTGGGTAAAAAATCCCTAGAGATTTGTCAGAACATTGCTGGCATTGCTTAAGCAATGTTATAGCTAATAACAAGCTTTAGTAGTTGCTTTCAGCAAAATAAAAGGAATAGGAACTAGGACATATATTTGCACAGGCTTTATTAAAGAATCCTAAATCCCTCTTCTCGTGTACTAATTTCAAATAATAGTTTGCAATATTCTGCATTTTTTCCCTCTTAATTAATAATAGTTTTAAGATACTTCCCTGTTCAACCAAGCACATCAGTGACTTGGACTATTCCTAAACATTTTACTTCGTAGCATTTCTTTCGTAAATCAGTAACATTAGATGGACTACATTTCCTTAAATAATTGGATTTGTGAAATACTGAGTCTCCAAGTTACAAAATTTAAAACCATGGTTGCCATCTAATTTTGTGGTTACAAGTGAATGGAACAGCAAACCAAAAAATTTTGAAATCTTTAATTTACTCTGTCCTGCCTATAAATAAAGAAATCGTAAGCTTCAAAACCCAGGAGTTTAGCTAACTGTCTTGCTATTTAACCCACAGTGAATGGATTGGTTTAGGGAGTACATCAGTTCCATTACACTGATTTGGCAAGTTGACAGAAGTTTTTAGAGAAATGGTTAAATATGTGATATCTGAGGTTATGTAAAGGTTGCAACATGCAGTTTTCCTTGAGGGTAGAAACAGGGGGTTTTGACTTGTGGTTTTTTTAATTCAAGTAGAAATATTATAGCTTTATAAAGGGACCGTAAGCTTTTATTGAACAAAATGCTTTCCCAAAAGAAGCTTAGACATAACAGTGGACAGGTATGGTCATTTTCTTTTTTTATGCTGTAGTTCTTAAGTTTTGTACAGGTAGCACTGTTTGAAAATATCTCTGAAACACTGTGAAATGTGCCACCTTTTTCATACTTCTCGCATTCTGTGAAATTTCTATTACAAAGAGCTGTGCTGGTAAAGCTAGATTCAGTGTAAAAAAAATTGTTAGCAATTATCATCCCTCTCATCTGGATGAGGGACTAGTTACCCTAAATTATGCAGTGCTGTGTTTCTTGTAGAGGCAGGCAAGCATGCTGTGTGGTTTGTAGACTGGAAGCACCTGTTCAGGGAAGAGTGTTTTTAGACGGGGCAGGTTTGCTGGCCTGCGTGCTCTGCCTGTAGCCCATTTTGACATGCAATTGCACAGCGTAAGGTTAATGACAGTGGGTTAGCAAGCCTTCAAAGCATCTGGTGCGACCCCGGCATGCCTGGCATTCCTTTCTGCTCTGCAAAGGTTTGGCATCCGTCCTCCACTGCAGGAAGAATGTACTCCAGAGAAACCAGCTCACATGGCTCCCCCAGGCCTCTGGAGAGGGGAGAGTTGCCATGGCAATAAATCATGAGGGTTCATGGAAGATGAGTAAATCCTCTTCTCTGTGCTCTACCACAGGCATGGGTTGGGTGAGAAAATGAAACTGGATCAAGCAGGTATAATGTGCAACTTTCCTTTTTATAGCCACCACTGCCACTTAATGGTAGGGCAGAGTGTGTGTCATGGAAAAATGACCATTTCCAGAGACACTCGGAGCCGCAAGGAGTCTGTGTCCTACCACGTCATAGTGCTGAAGGGGGATGAAGCACTTCTCCTGTGAAGACAGGCTGTGAGGGCTGGGGTTGTTCAGCCTGGAGGTGAGAAGGCTCCAGGAGACTTCACTGTGGCCTTTCAGTTCCTCAAGAAGGCTTATAAAAAAGAGGCAGAGTCACTTTTTATATGGGCAGGTAGTGACAGGACAAGGGGGAACAGGTTTAAACTGAAAGTTGGATATTTGGAAGAAATTCTTTACCCAGGGGGTAGGGAGGCACTGGGCTAGGTTGCTCAGAGAAGTTATGGATGCCCCATCCCTGGAATTGTTCAAGGCCAGGTTGGATGAGGCCCTAAGCAACCTGATCTAGTGGGTGGCATTGAAGCCCATAGTGAGGGAGGTTGGAACTAAATGATCTTGAAGGTCCCTTCCAACTCAGGCTAATATGATTCTGTGACTCTGTGTCCTGCAGTCCAGATGTCCCCTGCCTTGTAGATGCTTGGACATTGTACGGAAAAATGCTTGCCCTGAATTCCAGGGAGGGAGCAAACATGGTCGAGGATTGGAAAGGAAAGGAGTTGTAAGTTGGGACAGTAAGTCTGGTTAGACTGTGGTGCTGTGGGGAGGGCAGGAGGGAGGAAACTACTGGGCCAGAAGATTGATACAGGAAGCACAGGGCAAGAGGATGGAGGACCTTGGGTATGGTGCTTACAGAGAAACAAGGAGGAGGAAAAGAGGGAGACAGCCCGGGAAATTCATACACATTCAACAGAACAATCTCCTCTCTAAAGCTGAGACTCAAGAGTCCTGCACTTCTGTTACCAGCAAACTGCCCTGGCACATCGTGTTTCATCTTCCTGTAGTGCTTTTCCATCCTGCTGTATTCCTCACTGCTGGTTACCCACAGTGGTGGGGCATCACGTGGCGGCTCAGGCTGTTCCATGCCACTGGCACACTGGACAGGGAGTCGTCGTGTTGCCAGATGATGGGGTGAATTCCCTTGATGCTATAAAACGGATGCCATGCCTAAAACTTTGGAATATTTGTCTGTGCAAACTTGATGCATGTGCACAGGTGGATAACAATGTATAATAAATCACAACCTCAGACACATTTTGTTTCCACAGAATCTGTGTCTTATTTAGTACGTACCATGCACAGGGCTGTCTTGGTAAGCAGGTTTTTTGGAGTAAAAGCATCTTATTCCTGTCGTTTCAAATTCTTTTGAATGCTTGGTTTTGTAACCTTTATACCCCCTCCAGGTAAAACAAGCAGGAAAAGAGATTTGATATTTTTAATAGTTTTTTCTTTACATTCCTCCTAAATCCTTCTGGTTTAATCTGTAATTCCAGAAATTCTTCTGTCTGTAGCCTAAAGACTCACCACTAACTCCTTATCATTCTCATGTACCACAAACGATGACAAAAACTATTTTGTAAATAAATTTGTATGGACTATGTCAGATAAACAAGCACTACTCTTGGCAATTAACATTAAGCTATCTCTAAAAAAATAAAAAAAAGGAAAACTTAACAGGAAACAGCAGTAGATACCGGTCCTCTATTTGTACTCAATGCAAAGGACAGACATTTTGGTAAGCCTTCCAAGTCCAAACGCACATTTCTTTTTCTCTACAGAGGTGATTTGTCAACCTGCTTATATTTGAGTGAAAACAGTTTGAACATTGGTGTTCAAAGGCAGAAATGCACACTTCTCCAATTTGGAAACATTCTTGTCAATATAAACAAAACAACTCAGCTCTCCTGTTGAAATACTGAAAAAAGGAACTAATCTCTATTAATTTTTTTTAATTGTGTTTGTCATCTTTTGATCAGCAAGAAGGGCTTGTGCTTCGTGTGCCTAAGAACAGCCTCTAGTGCATGGTTTTCTACCTTTATGGACTATTGTCACATGCAGAATCTGTGAAATGACTGTAATAGGAATATGAGGCAAAATTATTTAAAAAGGAGCCCAGGCAGGGACTGCTATGTTAATATTGGCCCAGCTGAACACCCTGTGCCCAGGTGGCCTCTCTGGGAGAAGAGTGGGCCAAGGGAGGAAAGTGGATGGGATGCATGGTGCCAGCTTCCTCCACAATGCAAGTGTGGGAGCCAGCGGCTTGCAGGGGCTGCTCTGCGGGGCTGCTCGGGCTTGTCCAGTGTGTAACAAGCAAGGTCATCTCTTCAGGAAATTTAGGAATGTCCTTTGGTCTCTGAAGCAACCGCTGCTGTGGCTCAGAAGCACAGCCTGGTTCAATGTGAACTTGAGTGATTAGCACAGCTATTACTGCATCTATAAATAGAATTCATCTTACAATATATTAAGTTTAATGATATAATAAATAGATTACAGTTAACTTTAATAGGAGCACAATGAATGGAGATGCAGTTCTTATGAAGATCTGCTGCCATTAGTGAATGTTTTGCAAGATGTATTATATGCAATACCTTCTTCTTCCTTTGAAAAATGAATAATCTTACAACACTGTGTAAAAACAAAACTCAAAAAAGCAACTCATAATGTTCCTGTTGCACAGAAAGCGGTGAAGGATGTGAAAGTGCAGGTTGCATTATCAACCTTAACTCTGCTCCTTCTGAATATGCACTATGAAAAAAAATGTTTATTATATGATAATACTGCTAGTTTTAAAACAAAACATATATTTCTGTGTAGGAAACTTGCATGTGGTTACTGTCACAGGGAATTAAAAGCAACAGGAAGCTTAGCTGCACTGATATTTTGTTTTAATTTATCTTTTTCTTTAACAAGAAGAAAAATGCTTCAGGAAGAAAAATGTTCTGTTTTCTTGGGTTTTATTCAGTGAAATAATACAGACTAATAATGAGACCAGCTTCCTGGAGTTACAACATGACGTGTTTAAAGAAGGTTGGCATTATACCCCCCGCATGTGGTTTACCTTGTTGTGTGGTAAATCTTTGAGTGTCCATTTCCATTTATCACAGACTGAAGTATATTTTTCAGTGCAGATAAGTTGTTCTGGTAATAATACAGTCCTCTGGGTTGGGAGGACAAAGCCCAAACCCCCAGTTCCTTGCCTGTTCACCTAAGGCTGTAGTTCTGCAAGTGTTCAAGGTAAGGTAGCTCTTCTGGGGGCTTGGGGAGGTTAAAAAGGAGAGAGCAGGCTGTACGTCTTGCTATGCAGGCACAGATGTGTGTGTGGCTGCGCAGTGAGGGAGATGAGGAATCTGACCTGGCTGGAAAATAGCCTAGCAAAAATGTGACCCAGGGTCAGTTGCCACCATAGTTGACCACAGAGCCATACACGAAGGCTGTGGTGGCACCTGAGAAGGTGATGCAAGCGTTGAAATGAATGGCCAAGGGCAGCCGCAAGTGCAGGAACTGTTTGTTTTTTCCTTCTTCCCAGTGGCTGTGCTGGCTTAAATGCACATGAAACTGTAGCTGAGAGAGTGATGCCTCTAGGTGTAAATAATAGGCTTATCCTCTCTGCATGGGACACTCAGGTCATAGTTCCTCATACCTTTTTCTCAGTGGTGTAGCTGGCTCAAGGAGTTTGTGCCCTGCCTGTGAATTGCTCATTTGCTTCTGCTGGCTCAGTTGTTTGTGAAAGCATGGTGGAAATTTAAACTAGTAACTAGTTCTAAAAGACAGAGAAAAGAAAACCCCAAGGGTAAAACCTTTAATCCATCTCTCTTCACCCTGCATCAGTTAATGAATCTGGTTCACAGGGTGTTTCTACAGATGTTTGTTCCTGTGGAAATAAGGCCAAGAGCCATTCAGGGATGGGAATAAGCAGGTGAGATTGGGACATCTTTAAGCTGGTGTTATCACCAAGAAAGAGTGCATGGATCTGTTCCCTTCATTAATGGGCGTATGACAGCTTTGGCTGTACTCCTTTAAAATAACCTAAGCATCGAAGCATATGTTGCAAGTTCTGTGCCCAACTACAGGGAACCAGCAAAGAGGACAGGATGTATGACCTTCAGAGGGGAGTTCTGCTCTGCTGGAGACACAGTGATGCTGTATTACATTAAGCCTGTCTGTGATATCTCCCAGCTCTTAAAACATAATTTGAAGTTTATTATAAGTATCCAATGCTGAAGTCTGTTATATACACTTCATGTTTAAATCCTTTTCAAAGCAATTTTTTACAGCCATTAACTAGCACACCTTTTGAATTCTATCACAATGTATTTAGAATTCTATTTTTTTTAAAGGTAAGTGTTTGAATAAAATGGTTTATGGGAAATCTCTGCCACAGATATATACCTTTAAAATGGTATTTGCAGTTAAAGTTCATACTGTTCTAATAGGATCAGGATTTATAAATAAATATTAATTGATTTTTTTTCAGTTGCTACCAATGCCATTTCCTTCCCTGCAGAAACAAAGCTTTAAGTATTTTTACTATTTTGCTTGACTACAGTACCTTACTTTGCATGGAAATCACGGATAATCATATGTGGGGAATTTCATTTTTAAAGCACTCTTCAAAATGCTTTGCCAAGAAACATTATACAGTTAGTGAAACAGTTTGGTATTGCATATCGTACTTCATAATACGTATTCTCCGCTCCACTTAAGTAAGCTGTGGAAGACTTCATGCAACTTAATGTAATGCCTCTGTGTCCTTCCTCCCGTAATAGAGTTAGTCTTGCTTTCCCTGCTTTCTCCCAAACCTTAAGTTCATCAATGCTACAAAAAGATGTCATTTATCATTACACTGCTGATCACTGCACATTGCAGTGTCCAGAATTGCTTGTACTACACTTGAACTGCACAAGATCGTAAGTGTAAATTTCTTCCTGTAACTGTGTTGAGGCAAACATGCAGGATTGAACCTTTCTAAGCTTGCTGTGGGCATTATAAATAAATTGAGCAGAAATTCTTCTATCTGAACTGCTTCCAGGGAGCCAAGTTGCTTTTGTTCTTCCCTCATAGTCGGAATGTAGCAGCTGTTGGTCACAACTGGTACACCTAAATTCATTTCTTCATGTCTTCTCTGCTGCATCAATACTAATGGTATATTCTGCACAGTTACACCTGTGTGATAGGTGCATCGTGCACTGTACTCTTGAACTTTGTTAGCCAAATACCAGTTTTCTGTAACTGGGGAGTGTGCTAGACCTTTGTCTCACCCTGCCCACAGATCTGGGATTTACCCATAAAATTGTTCCAGCTCAGCACCTAGGATGCACACTAATAAATCTCAAATCTATAGCCTGTAAGGCTGTTGCCCAGCCCAAACTGAACTGGGAGAAACCGTGAGAACATGGGATTTCTATGATCCCAGTAGGTCACTTGTTTAATTTCATAATAGTTCAAAAGGAAAAAGATCTGACAATAATAGCAGTGCCTTTTTGTAGTGGAAAGGCCCACCCTGAATTACTTTGGAACATGTTAAACACTTGCTATCGTATGAAATATTTTTCTCCTTTTCTGAAACCTCATACGTGTTGGACTGTAGCATGTGCCTTTCTCATTGACTGAATGGGAACTTAGGCTTTTAAATGTAGGTGTCCTAAGCTAAGCTGTAGTTAAATGTCTAAAGCAGATGGCAGAAGTACCTCTCTGTGGGGCCAGATTCTTGCCTGAATGGGAGCATTTGGCAAATTAAATGAAGTATGTAGTTGGATGAATAGGTCGAATATAGAAGACAAAGTGCTGGCTGCTGCAGCTGCCCAAACTAGATTACCAAGCAGAAGGGGAGTGTTTAAAGCCTAAGTGGATCCAAATTTGAGAAAGGGAAAAACAACTAAGCATGACCATTCTTCTCCGGTCATCTTCACTGTGTCCAGGGTAAATCTTGCACAGCTAAGGATTTGGCCCCTCCCGATTAGGATGTTTGGTTTCCTGGATAGAAAAACCCTACAATCCTATTAGACAACACACAAAAATCCCTCTGAAATGTTTCTAAAGGAGTCAGTCTGCTAAGCGTCTGCTAAATGTGCAGAGTACACAGAATCCCTTCTGGCACTGTCTTGAATGATGCATTTACCAATATTAATGGAGATACCAAACCATATTGCTCCACAGTTCCTCCTGCTCACATTATGCTCCTGACACACATATGTGTGTATGTGAAATGCCAATTATGGTTTTTGCATTCCCTGGTGTAAGCACCAGTGTTTTTTCAAAATGCTGACTGGCCATTACCACAGCCAGACTATCCTGTGGTCTTCTCAGTCAAAAATGTTTCTCCAACTAAAACAAAAACAGCAAAAAAAGTTGTTTCTTTGGTCTGTTGCACTGTAATCTCCGTTCTTCTGGGGATTATATAGCTCTGCGGGTGATTTCTGTAATTCATTCTAGTCTTTCATTAGAAGTAATAGACGGTCTTAATTACAGCATGCCACATGACAAACTGGTAAAGGTGCTAGAAATGTTGCCAACAGGAAAAGAATTGGATGCTGTGAATTTTTTTTAATTAAGAGTTGGCAGTACTGACGGGAAATAAGATTGGACTTGTGTCCACTGAAAACTATGTAATTTTGGTGTAGACATTTTTTAAATGCCATGAACTGTATGTTGTTTTAAGAACTTGAAAAATTATCTTCAGCTTAAACAAAATAAGACCAACCTTTGACATTAAATGTATACCAAATAGGGAAAGAAACACGTCAACTTTGGATTTTTCTCTTAACATTGCTTTAAACTGTAGTCTTCCTCAGTGTACCTTTATTTGTGATGAATGTTTACTTTATACCATTAAGTATTCTTGGGGCATCAAGTTACTGTAGCAAATATTATTTCAAACGTCGGTAGAGATGTAAATTTTAATGCATCATCTTTGCTACTTGCTGTCAGGCTCTGAAAAGCATCTACAGGTTTGGGGTCTTATTCCTCCACCCTTGCATTTTCCCAGAAGGCGCAGAGTGAAGTTGTGTGACCTGAGTCTTCTCAGGTTACACAGTTCCACATTACTTTTGCAAAACCTTAATTAATTTCCTACAAGGGAGAGTGTGGTGCATTCATGACACTAAATTTTTCTGAGGACAGGGTGGTTCTCAAAGTCAAGGGAGAGAGAAAAAGTCCTTTCTAGACAGGAATTTAGAGTGGGAGTCTAACAGTGCCCTCAGCCTCTGGTGGAGCATGTTCTTCTCCAGTAACTAGGGAGAGCCCAGGCTGTGGTCAGGTATTTTGTGGAAGAGCAGACACCCAACTAGAGTAATCTTGCAATTAGCCAGAGACTATTAAACTTAAGAAAACTTAAACTTTTAAGTTATAAAACTTAAACTTTGAGATACTTTATTTGTGGAGAATCAAAAGTGGGACCACTATAGAGAAAAATACTAAAAAAGTGAGAGCCAGAACCATAACCATAACCATGTGCAATTTTTGGTGTTTGCTCTGAGAAAGGCAACTGCTAGATGGAAGATGGTCATTGTTCAAATGTCAAATCTGTCTGTGGTATCTGTAGCTAAAATTAGGAAGAACCCCAAACCTTTTGTGCAGTATAAATACCTGACATACCAAGTTTTCTACCATTAGCAAATGATTGTTGGGGTTATTACATGGGTCCTGACTGTGGCAAAGTGATTAGCAGTTAAGTCAGTGAGTTTTTTTATCATGAGAGAATATCTGCCAATCATGATCAAAAGAGAAGTAATCTGCAATAGTAGTACTCCAAAAGAGAGGAAAATAGTAATTTCTAATTATTATTCAACTCATTGACTGCTTAATTCCGAAGCACATTTTGTTTAAAAGATAAATCTAGCCATGCTGTGAGATTACACTTGCCTTTGGGCTGGGGAGAGGCTAATCCCTGGGGATTTCCTGCCCATTCTTGCTGCTATGCTGGAGCAAGAGTAGCCATCATCCCGCCTCTGCACCAAGTGCCTTCACTGATGGGAGAAGGGGCAGAGATGGCTGCAAGCATCACAGAGCGTTAGGCAAATACATATATAAAGTACTTCTAAGTCCTCACAGCGATGATGTTCAAATTCTTTCTTACTCTGATGATTTGAGTATTAATTTGCTTCCTGTGATTATTTAGTGTGGATATGCAGCCTGTGGGTTTTGTTCCTTCCCCTTTGCATGTGATGTGCTAGCTAAGGAAAGCAGTAATAGTCTCCCGGGATATGTACAGCTCTGTTCATATCTGAGGTATGAAGTCAACTCAAGACCATTTTGTTCTCATAAAATATACAGCACTGCAGTTTAATGGATAATGGCATAAATGCCAAGATTTGATGGGCAGAACCATTTTCACTGGGAGACGAAAAAGACTGAGGACTCAGTGCTGGATGGCAGATACATAAAACCATATAGAAGCAGAGTCTCATGTGCTGTGGGGGTAGTGATTTCACCTTACCTGGGTGTGCTAACACCTGCCACACTTAGCTATTGCTAAGTAATAATACATAGGAGTTTTTTAAAAGTACTAATGAGGAATCTAATGGGTTTTACAGAAAGTACTTCCACTCATTTAGATGTGTGTTCTATAAAGGTAGAACCTTTTTTGTACTGCTTAGGGTGATAAAGAAGAAGATGGTTTTCCCTCAGGTCAGCAGGAATGGACGACACACTTCCTTCTGTTTGAGTGCATCGGTCTGGAGGGCTGCCGAGCATCTCCAGTTTCCACTGCACTTGGGGAAAATTATAGGGGAATGTTGCAGCTTCAGATCATGTTCAGGGTATGCTCTGCTCTGAACTTGGACAGAAAACTTTGCAGGAGGGAGAAAAAAAAAATTCTGAAGCATAAGTCTCTTGAGTTGTCTGTATAGGAACTAAAACCATCAAGCTGCCTAGCTGCTGTGCCCGTTCCAGGTATCTGTCTGAGAGCCCAGCCATATGTCAGGAACTTAGATGCCCTTGAATCGAACCGTAAGGGTGAACTGGACAGATTTGTTGGTGTGCACAATGACCAAAAAAGGAGCGTTCTTTAGCAGGTAATTACCAAGGGCTTTCCTTGTGCTTTCACTGAAATACAGGTGAGAATCGTGCGTAGGATTTGAAGCCCGAGCTAAGATGGCTTGGTGCCGCCCGAGAGCTGCCTTGGACGGGAGAGGGGAGCGTGTGTGCGTCCAGGCTGTTCCAGGTGCGCGGGGAAGGCTGCCTGCCTCCCTGCTGGGGAACCCCCGCTCCTGCCTCTGACAGCTCCGCCGCGGCTCTGCGCTGGATTAGTATTTTAATGCATATTACATAATTGCTGGATTCGGGTCTTTCAACTCCTAAATCTTCAAAAACCGTTTATTCTATTGTTTAGCCAATAGAGGGTATTTCAGCATCTTTTTCCCTAGCAAAACTGTAGTGCATTTCAAATTATTCTAAAATTACCCGCACTTTTGAAGGACTAATTTGCGTCTGTCTACGGAATGCAGTCATGGACGAGTCCAGCCAGGCCCGCCGAGGGCGATGGTATAATTATAATTAGTGGAAATGAGCTTGTTTTGTACCCGCTTGGAAAACCGTGGAGAGTGTGGCACTGAGGGAACAGAGCGAGGGCTGGGGGCAGCCCCTGCCTCGGAGGCGGTGCGGAAGAAGGAGGG
>VYZQ01005910.1:18559-30545 GCA_013400655.1 Mystacornis crossleyi | reverse complement strand
ATCCACCTCAAGGCCTCCTCCCCACAGGGGAAGTGGTGGGGGGCACCTCCTCACCTGATGGAGATGAGTTATCATCTTCGGATGGATTGCAAACAGTGGGAATAGCTCCTGCAGTTGCTTTCATTGCAAGTGTTGTTTGAGTGTTTATATTTTCCATCCAATTCCAAAGTCACATTTGCAGGAGAATAAAACCAGAGAGAGTGCTGGACAGCAGATGAGCCTAACTGAAGGCTGTAAATCACCAAAATCAGTGATGTAAAACAAAAAGTATGAGTAATTAATACTGTCCATCTACCTGTGTTTTGCTATTTGACAGTTTCACTCCAGTCACTGTAAGACAAATAGTCCTAGCAGAGAAATGCAATGGGAGAAGCTGGAAGAGACTTCCAGCTCCTCAAGGGTATTTCAGAGAGCAGGTGAGCCTGGAGACAAAGCTAAGGAAAAAGTAGCAGAAGTGGTAAACGCTAAATAAAATGTGAGGTAGGCAGGACATGAAAATGCTGAGAGCTGAAAGATCAGGATTTTTGAACTGTGGCTCTCCATCACAATACCTTCTCCACACTGGAAAGGGCAGGAGAAGAACAAGTAGTTCTAAGTGAGAATCAACATAGAAGACAGCATCAGAAATAGTGACAGACAGGAAGAAAGTGGGAAGATGAGATTTTACCTAGAGTAGATTGTATTGAGATAGAACAAAATTTCCAGAAAATTAAAAAGCAGGAGGAACAGGGAACTTGGAAAAAGAAGGGGTGTTTTTGGGGAAGTCAGGAGGAGAGGAACTCAGGGCTGAAATATTAGTATTAGAAACACGTAAGTCAAAATGATTGACACATAATTCAGTGAAACGGTCAATTCTTATCTACCTGGGATTTAAATATGTCTTTGCATGTGTTTGTAAGTGCCCTTCCTGCACATTATCACTGTTTTCTCATCATTTGATGAACTGAACTGCTGTGAGTTTTCTAAAATTTGACCAACACCAAATTACTGAAGCCAGAAGATAAATATCTGTCTCACTTCACAAACATGCCAGACTCTTATTACAGCAACCAGCATGAAACTCTTCTGCTTTCTAGGAGATGTGTTTGCAGTAGGGATCTGCAGCAATTCTGGACATGACAGCAGAAGCAACAGCACATCCTTCCGTAACTTGTGTTTGAGTGACGCCTGAGCAGACCATTTGCTTTTCTTCATGGCTTTACTTCTTTTTCCTGATTTCATTCAGTACAACCTATTTGTGCTTTAGACAAAAAGCTGGGATTCGCTAGAGGAGTTTTAGTTGGCTGGCTATCAGTTCTAAATAGCAAAGAAAAACTAACTTAAAAGCAAAGTGCATTTCAATTAAAAAAAATGAAGAAAGGGGCATGAAGACTTTACTAAGGTCATGAACTAAGAGAGAGGGAGACAAAAGTAGCTATGTCAACAATACTTTATTTTTAGTTTCTTCCTAAATCCAAAGTGTAGGAAAAATTAAGGTTCTGTAAGCTATGCCCTTAATTATTCAGAAATCACTATTACACAGGGTAAGCAGTTTAGAGCAGCATTACATGATGCAGGTCTCCATCTGAGTGACTGGCTTAACTCCAGGTGATTGTATGGTAAACACACAACCATATGTATTGTAACTAAATAAGGATTACGATGTAATTCTCAGGGAATAGGAAATAATATTATTTATTTTACATATGTATGAACGGAGGAAATGGAGTATTGCCTATGGTTGCACAGCAGTTTGGGCAAGAGTCCTGAATGGAAATGAATAGTGGTGACTGCTCTATGATCCTCTTCCAGTCACTAGGCAATTCTGCCTCTCACAAATGCTATGTAGTATCTTCAAAGAAGTCACAGTTTTGAATATTTTAATGGAACTTTCAAGGAAATTTGCACGAGTTAAACATTCATAACCCAAAGAAATTAAGAGTCTGGCAGCTTTGAAATTCCAGTTCTCACTCCTAAAGATAGCAGTTGTGTCATTCTTTTAAAATGCTAAAGGGAAGTTTGTGAACCTGGGCATCACACCAGGCTCTTAGAACCACTTCTGTATTTCTGCCCACTAAAGGAGAATCAGGGCTATAAGGCATTTTTTGAGGAGACCTTTCATTAGCCCAATATGTTTTATATTGCTTTAGTACTTTCACTGCGCCTTTGCTTTCCTTTTTTCTTGGTATTAGATCTTTAGTATTACCCATCTCATTGCTTGAGTAACATGGGGATATCTCTGCTGTTGCAAAAATGACAGGAAAAATAATAGCTTGTACTGCAAGTGTGGTGCTGTATTTCCCCACTCCCTTTCTTACTAAATGCCTGCCCTTCCCCCACTATTATCCCTTCCCCACCCCTAGTCCTGACCACTCCCTCGAGTTCTCCCTATTGATCCCAATACCCCAACTCCACCCATGTACCGCCCCTGTGCCCTGAAACCATTAGTCCATGTGCTCTCTCCGCCCCCCTCATCCTCATATAAAACCCCAGGCTCCGTGCCATGTGCCTGCTCTCTGCCTTTGGGAACCAGGCTGTGACCATGTGAACAAAGATCCTCTGAGGTACCCATGCAGGGAGTCTTCTTGCCTCCTTTATCGCCACTGTGTTGTGGAGCTGACAGCTAGGCCGGAGCAGTGCGGGGAAGCTCAGAAGGGCTACGGGAAGCGTAACAGCTGCTCTCCCCAAGGCAGACCCGCTGAGATCTCTGGGAAGGTTTGCAGCTTGCCATACCATTGCAGAAATGACCAACAAACTGCAACTTGCAAGGGACATATTTAACGATTCAGAGTCTCTTTCAGGTCAGGTTATAGTGGGTGCAATGCAGACTGGCATAGCTGAGTTAATACTATATGCAGTGGCTCATGTCCGTGTGTTCAGAAGCTGGAGATACCAGCTGTCTTGCAGTTGAAAGTCAGGTCAGTACATGTATGTATTTATATATATATTTAGGTATGTTTGGCTCAGTAAGTCTATCAGAGTGCTCCTTTTTGTTCTAGTTTTTGAACAGCAGTAATAGAGAAAGCTCAAATGAAACAGAGCCATTGTTTGCTGGGCCAGCAGCACTGCTCCTGGAAGGATGATTTGCCTGAAGAAAGGCAGAGGAGAAAAGAAGTTGCTCCTGTAGCAGTAATAGAAGAGAGATGAGTGAAGGGATGAGTTTCCTGCAATCCAGAAAAGGCTCCTGGGTAGCCTTCATTTTAAGGAATTAATCATTGGTAAGCTGGCACACATGCTGAGTGAGGCAAAAGAGTTGGTGAGGGAACCTGCTGTCATAAATGCGTTCCTGGAAGAAAGCTCCATTGGGAAAATTGTGTGGAACAGGAGGAAGCAATAATTATGGACAGTCCAAAAGAAGCACACAAAGGCTGCACTGTGGGAAGGAGCAGCAAGCCTACCTGCACAAGTTCCACATTTGTGTGCTTCTCATTTTCTGTGCATGTAGCTGCTTTTTATGACACATTTATCACTCACACTTCTTGGGCACTGCCATCTACAATGATGCTCCAAAATCTTGTTTATGAGAAATGGCCTTCTGGGCTCTGTGTTCCAAATTTATACCCTACCTGCAGTAAATGTTGCTAAACCAGGCCTCCTGCTAAGGAGCAGAAACTACAGACAGGGAGGTAACAAGTTTTGCAGGTGGCTTGTAGGTCATCCTTGGCATCATATTGCCTGTGTTTCATCTCTCCATTTGGCATAACTTTCTTTTCTGTTTTTCTCTTGCCTGTAAAATATTTAAGAGACATTTTCTCTTCAAGAAGGTTGAACACTATAATGTCTTTTCTGTTCATGGACCAGTGAGCACTCCAGCTTGTCAGTATTCAAATTACTATCAAACTGTTTAGTACCTGTCTAATTAAAACAGAACTTATTTGCTGATCTCTTCATGCTGAAGCAAATGAAATCCTAGTAGGAAAAGCGATATATCACTTAGATCAAAAGAAAATTAATAACTATAATACAACCACCTCTCTTCTCTTTTTTTCTTTTCTTTTTCTTGAAGTGAGGGAGGAAAATGGCAGGCAATTCCTGTTTTCAGATAAAAATGTATGCTCTGTAGCAACCTTCTTATTGATTTCCTGTACTAGCAAAATCCCTGCATTTTACTGTAGTGAGATGGAAATTTTGGTAGCTGAGGAGAAGTATAATTCCAGGGATGGAACATGGGGAGGGAACAGGAGATAGCAAATTGAGAGAAGAGAGAACCCTAGGGAAAGGGAATGTACCCCTCGAAAGTTTTGAGCTGAATGTAGAGCTTTTGCAATTGCTTTGCAAAAGTTGACTAAAGGAGGGTGCTCTGTGGAAGTCCCCAGTCCTTTGGTTTGGTTCCACTAAATTGCCCAAGTATCCTCATGTCTCAGTCCCCCTGATACTCTTGGGTTATTGATAAAAATAGAATAGAGAATATCTCCTTGTTTCCAGTCTATTTGCATAGTCCTTCCTAGAGCAGAGTGGTCTGTTCTTCTTCTGCCAACAAAGGCACCATTTGTCTTGGGGTATTGACTTGTTCTGAGGCCTTCAAATCTTTTCCCTTCTTTTTACTTTTTTTTTTTTTTGCCTTTCCCTGACCCTTCCTCTCACTGAGCTGTAGCACACTTGCCTCTGGCTAGGAATATTAATGAGCATTTCTTTTCAAGAGCTTATGCAGATTCCACTTTGTGAATCAGCTGGCAAGAGGTGCTGTCCAAGTAACTTACCCAGAATGGTGCCCAGGGGCAGATCGTATAAGTGCATGGCATGTCTCATTCCCCAGCCTCAGAATAAAAGGTCAAGGAGTTGACTTTCAGTGTGGGGTGCCTTGCATGGCATGGATGGCTCAGAGAGAGCCCTTCATACAACAAAGGTTATTTAAATAACTCACGTGGCTCCGAAAAATGTAAATTTGCAACAAGATGGGGAACTGAGCAGCTCAGGTGGTTCATTATTAATGCCATGAGTCTTTTTCTTTTGTTGCTTCAGATCTGCTCCAAGTCAGAAAAGACATAGAACATTAACAATGTCTGAGTAGGGTTCAGTAGCAGGCATGAAATTAATTTAGTTGGCTAAATGAGAGTGCATTTTGTGGTAGAAGACTCTTGACTGCATTGCACACTTTCACTGGAGATAGACAGACTTGGGCAATGAAAATTTAAAAATCCTGAGCAGAGTGGCCCAGAAAAGTGTACCACTCCTCTCTTCTGGAGAAGATGGGCCATTTGAGAGGAGTGGTCTGGGTGACAGTATAGAGAAATGCACACTGCTTTGTATTTGAATCCAAATTGCTCTTCAGTGACATAAATCCATGTTTGTCCTCCTCTGCATCCTCCTGTTGTGGACACTGACAGTCTGGTCAGAGAGGAATTTTCCAGCTTCCAGCCGGTGTTTGTGAGAAAGTATTGTTTTCTCACAACACGGAGCTGGGAACTGGGAGAAGTTTTGAATAAACTATCTTGCACCTGTTGTTTTTACATCTTGTTGTTTGCAACTTGTTATTCATGGGTGTTGCTGTAGCTAACCAATGATGTTAAAGGGGTGTTCATCCAAGAACTGATAACCATGTCCCACTGGGAGCGAACCTGTCTATAAAGAGAGTGTTTTTTCCTTAATAATGGCCTTTTTGACGTCCTGGAGTTATGTTGCCTTTTTCGACCGTCCCCACTACAACAGTGACACTCTAGTAATCTTTGCCTTGGTGGTGGTGGCTCAGAACCCTGGTCATTATGCTAGAGATCTTTTTTTCAGGTGGTTTCTGCCCACCACCCCCAGCTATGGCACTGGGCTTACAACATTCAGCTTCTGGTTGACACAAAAAGTCTGCAAGAACAGATACCAAATAACTCGCTGGGGAAATCTTTTATAAAATTGGGCTAAATCTGATGCTAAGCGAAGGAGCAGTTTAAATTGCGTTCTCACTGGGGTTCTTAACCCTGGGAGGAGAGGTTGGCAGAATTTGACTGCAGAAAAAGGGTAGTACTTTGTCCAAACTGAGCATGGGCTAAGTCTAACTTTACCTAAAAATCATGACTTTACCTAAAAAATAGAGAAAAGGTAATTGTTAAAATCAGTTTTCTTAAAGGATTTGTATGGTTCCTTCCATCTTGTGTCCTGGACAGGATGATGACAAAAAGGGTCATCTTTTTTGCAATATTTTGGTATTTTTAACTGTTCATCCCACTGAAAACAGAAAAATAGATAATTTTATACAGATACAGCTGAAGAAAAGTAAAACTGAACTGTAACTGCTGGAGATTTTCTTTCATTTACATCCTTCATCTGCCAACATGGGTCAATTCCTGTACAAACTCTTGATTCATTCCTGGGCCTGAGATAGAAGGCTTATCAAATTCTATCAAATTTCAGATAGCCACTAGATAAACTCCACTTTGCACCGCTTGAGGAAGAGAAATGACGATCCAAGGACTAGCATATTTGGCAGATTGTGGAAAGCTAAGCTTTTGTTCCGTGTTCTGCCATAGAGTTCCACTCAGTTTTGGGAAACTTCCTTAAACTTGATATGATGAAGCATCTCCTGCAAAATTAAGGCTAATAGCATAAACAGGCATGTTATGAGAATATATATAAACCTTTTGACAGGAATGGACTGACATTAGCAAAACTCAGGGTTGAATTTCAGGAAATTTCTACTAATATGTTACCTCACACCCTACCCTGAAGCCAGTAAAAATCAAACTTCTGGTGCTCAATGTGTTAATGTTCCCAAATCACAAACATGAATCCTTGCTTAAGAAATGTTATTACTTGGAAGGGAGGGAAGAGAACTCCCCAAAACCTTTGTAGCCCAGTGCTGGAAGCTCTTGCCATCCATTTAGGTGACCGCTCCCCAGGCACATTCACACCAAATTACTTGACCTAAACCTCTTTGGGCTTTTACAGTTAACAGGTTTTCTTCACTTATGGCACAAGTTCCCTGTTAACAGAAATGCTTCTCTGCTCCTTTCCACTATTTCACAATCCTTTCATGAGCTGGCAGCACAGGGCTCTTCTCATTTTGGGAACCCTTGCTCTGGAGGTCATTCCTGAGCTTTGTGGTTGCACTGTGGCTTGGCTACTTCTCCCATCTGCTTGCAGTAATGGCTTGAGGGTTGGATTCTAGGGACATACGGACACCAAACTTTGCTAGGATGCGGATCTGAATGGATGACTATTTTTGTTCTTTTTCCTTGTAGAGTGATCCTTGGCATGCTACTTACATTCTCTTCTGTTTCTGAAATTCTAACCTGGGGAAAGGTTTTCTCTGCATAGGATGTCACAGTACTTTACTAGAATTTTCAAGATATTTTGCCATCCCCAATTCTAGAAATTATAAAACTATTATTACCTTCACTATTTCAATAAACTTTGCCAACTAGCCTGAACAGACATTGCTTTTGAATGATTAAGTATTAAATATTTCAAAACATCCATTAACAATCTCAAGTGGAGGATAAGGATTTTGAATGTATTTAGTGTTGGTTTAATGTTTTATTTTTCTGACTTTTGTGAGAGCAGAGATAAACTAACAAAAAGAAATGATTAGACTTAGGAAAAAGAGTCCTTGGATTATAGCTGTAGTAGAAAATACAGCAAAAAATGTAGGTAAAGTGACTAAAAACATGATAGGAGTTCAGTGCAGCATGAAACTTTAGATGTCTGCTGGAGGGGTGGAGATTAAAATACCAGTAGTGATAATATGGAGGAAATATCCTTAATGAAACTGGCCCTTTCCAGAGCTGATTTTTTTTCTTGTTTCACTTGAAAACCTTAATCTTTCTTCCCTTTCTTCAAGATGCAGTTCTCTATGGAAAATAGTTTTTCAGTCCTACCTCAGATTCTCAGTTTGATTCAGTTACTCATTGTGGAGCACACACAGCATCTTAACTGAGAGGCATTTTTGGGGGTACTACAGATTTTATCAGTCAGCATAACATATCAGAATGATATTACTCTAAAAATATTTCTTAGCGTGATGTAAATTTGCTGCAACTGATTGTGACACTTGGGTCTCTAAAATTATTGTTACTTTTTCTATTTTGCTGAAAAGCCGTACCAGGAAAACTGATCACTGTGATGTCTGGTAACATTTAGGGCTTGTATTTTAGTTTGATATACACCATAATGCAAGCTAATGTCAGTTGAATCACACAAGTTAGAGATGGAAAACACCTATTAGATAATGGCAAGCCATGACTGTTTCCCCAGTGAATTCTCATGTGCTTTGTCTCATCTAGTTTTAAATTACTTGCAATTGAGGCATCTCTGGGGAGGCTATTCCACAGCCTAATGTACCTTGCCATTAAGAAATATTTGCTCCTATTCAGACTAAACTTTCCAGTTGCTTATTCTTATCATATTACGTTAGTTCACCACTTGCTGTTGCTAAGCTATTGTCATTCCTCTCACATACTTACTCTTTCCAGACTTCAGTCCATAAATAAATATTTCTGTCATTTTTTATTATATGCCCATATCCACACTACATTTTTTTCCTGTTGAGTCATCTCATAATCCAGATTCTTCTCTTCCAGGACCTCTTTCTGATGTCAAACTCCCCCAAACTGAAATGGTTATTGTAGGAACAGTGTCCTTCATAGATACAAACTCTCATGGTTTGTGGTGAGATGTCATTTTGACTGACACTGGCATTTCTTGTTTTCTTATCACTGCTCTGTCGCACTCAAGGGTGGTCAAATGCTTAAGAATCTTGGTGCATCATAGTTAGAAATATGTGAGGAAGAATAGGCATTTTAGAGTTCCAGGAATTAGGGTTGGGTGACTCAAAATGTACAGCTGAGGTGAGAAACAGGATAGGCACCTCCACACCTACAACCACTGAAAAACAACTCAAGCCATTTTAAAGCATCCATTGTGGAAGATTTCAAATGATCTTATGGAAGACTGAAGTGTTTGATTGTCATTTGTAGTTTAAAAAATAATTGTGGAGAAATCTCTGCCAGTGTTTACAAAGAGGCTACTGCTTTCTTCGGAGCACTGTGTTATTCAGGAACCAGCCCTTTCACTGCTCAAGGCTTTACTGAGCTCTCCTGGTCCCTCTTATCCCCAGCTGCTGATGCACACCTTGAATTCTTTACTATGAATGTTTAAAATGCAACCAACCTCCAGATTCAGGTCTGGAATCCTGAACCAGTCATCTCTGTAATTAAAAGAGACTGTGGTCAGCCCCTGAGGTGAGAGTTAAAGCTGAACACCAGGTTAGGACTAGTTTTTATTATCTTTTCTTTTATGTTTTTCTTAATGAAGGATAAATGTTTGGGAGTCATTTTTCTTAGTTCCTCAGATCCCAGGGAAGATTAGTACTTAGCCAACTTAAAAAAAAAAAAATAATCCAAGGTAAAAAGGGAATAGTAGAAATTGTTTTTTCTAGCTTTTCTCCTGGTAAGGATGAGTGTTGTTTTGTCATATTTTCCTTCTTTGCATTTAGCTGAAGTTGCTATTGTTGAAAATCATGGAACAAACAAATTTTCTCTCATTTCATGAAGTAAACTCTAAGCACTCAACCCTAGTAGTCACCTCTTGCTATAAATGCACTTTTCCAGACTATTTCCAAGGTTTGGTTAGAGAACAAAAAGGCAAAAATGTGCATAAGGGAGACTGAAAATACACTCTGACTGTGAAAGGAAAGCAAACGATTGTTCATTAATTTAAATCTCTATCTGAATGCAGGTACTTTTTCATAGACCTTGAGAAACTCTTATGATTAATATAGTGCATTGTTAATGCCTATGGTTAATTTAGGAAGTTTGTTCCATGAGTCTCAACAATAGCAGCTTTAGGGAAATGCAAAATTCATCAACAACTGGAGGAAATTCAAATAAAGTGAATGAGTTTTGGATAAATAGCTCCACTTCTAGTCTGTATCCTAAGTTGAAAGCCATCTCTGGCCCCTCTGGATTTGCTTGGTTTTAGTTGCTGTGTTTCAAAATTAAAGGGTCTTAAATTATGTTCATTTGCCTGGTTTTGGATTCAGGCAGGTGTGACTGTGTGCAGTGTTGTTACCTTCAATAATGTAGTGTAAATGGAGAAAGAATCTACTTCACTGTCTGCTCTTGGTTTGCGCCTCACATACTCTGTGTACTGTGTGGAGGCTTGATCTAAATTCTGCATCTAGACCCTCTTGTTCCTGTAATGCCCTGGGGAATCCTGTGATAAAATGGTAATACTGTGGCAGCTACAAATCAGTTCAGGTTCAGTTCCTTTGTACTGAATTAAATATGTACATGAATAATACAATTGATACAGTAAACCTTGTATTTTACATTATCAAGTAAAATTCTTAAAATGTGTTCCCTACATTTTCAGCATGCCACAAAACTTTGTTTCAATAAGGTATGTCTGCACTGTAAAAGCTTTCAACAGAAAAAACCCCCAAACCAAGATAGACTTTAGTTTCATTATATCTAGTATGTGAGATAATTTGGCTTCTGGACACCTGGAGCATGTTATAAAATCAATCATAGAATAGCTTGGGTTGGTAGGAACCTCCAATTCATCTTGTTCTAACTTCTTGTCATGGGCAGGGACGCCTTCCACTAGACCAGGATGCTCAGAGCCCCATCCAGCCTGGCCTTGAACACTTCCAGGCATGGGGCAACCTGTTCCAGTGTCTCACCATCCTCACAGGGAAGAATTTCTTCCCAATATCTAATCCAAACCTACTCTTTGTCAGTGTGAAATCATTCCCCCTTCTCCTGTCACTCCAGGCCCTTGTAAATAGTCTCTCTCCATCTTTCTTGTAGGTTCCCTTCAGATACTGGAAGGCTCCAGTTAGGTCACCCCAAAGCCTTGTCTTCTCCTGGTTGAACAATCCCAATTCTCTCTAAATGCTGACATTCAAAGAGCAGTATTTGACTTTTAGACTGAACGTTGCCTGTATGTTGCAATTGTTTCCAAGGCTGTTGATGCTATGTAACACTCTAGAACAGGTGATGTCGTACAGACCCCAAGTTGGGGTAGACTTTGATCCCGGAAGTGACCCATGTGTAAACTCATTTCCAAGAGAAAGGTTCTGTGGAAAAGAGCAGCAATGAGAAACACAGTGATTTGTTCACAACTGCAGCAGCAGCAGAGCTGGCTGTGCTGAGCTGGTGGTTTCACAGGCTTTCAGTGTGCAGCAGAGTGACATGAACTCTCTTGGTTGGTTGTTCCCCCCTTTGTTTTTAAGAATAGGTGTTGTATTTCACAATTACTTCCTTGGGGATAGTTTTAGACTATGTTTTGCAATGTAAATTGCAAAATATGTAGGAATATGCTTAGAAGTTATCAAAGTATCTCTATTTCCTAGTGGTACACATTCTTAGTATCTACTGAACCTAGTGGGCGGCCACATAATTAATGAAATCTTTCCAGGATTTCATAATGGGCTCTAAAATTTTCTTTCTGGTTAATAAGAAAATGACCGGGCTTACAGAAAAATTCAGCTGGAATTTTTCAGCTCTGGAGCTAAATGCACTATTTTAAGTCCCCCTTTATTCTGAACATGAGTTTCGATGAAACACAAAAGCAGAATATGTCAGTCTAGCAATATGGTATTTTGCCTTGATCTTTTATAACTTGTGACCAGTGTTATTCTGGTTCTAATTCTTGTGCCAGGGCAAATGATCTATTTAGGTTTTATTGTTCTATGTTTTCCAGTATCATAGTGTAGTGGTTTGAGTCACATTTTCCCCTTTTCTGTGAGATAAGAACAGGGAGGAATACAAAGCAGGCACCAAACTTTAAAGAATATAATGAAGTTTATTACTACAACTAAAAGTAAAATGGAATAAAAAGGAATTAAAGCAAATTAAACCCCCTTTTTCTCCAGCACCTCCTCCATATCCACCTGTAATATAAAGACACAAACTTAAAATCAATTCAACCAGTTTGCCCCTCTATAACAATCTTATGTCAGTCCATTGAGTGAGAGAAGTCTCTTTTGCTCAGCTATGAAACTTTTCCACAAGAACAATCTTCTCATGGCATCCATGTCACAGCACAACCGCCGTCTGGGGTGGTTTTCTGTTGACAT
>VYZQ01005910.1:0-18158 GCA_013400655.1 Mystacornis crossleyi | reverse complement strand
CAGGAAGAGATGTCAACCCATGACACATAGAAAGTTAGAGATTTGGTCAGGTCAGATTCCCTTGTTTGTGCTTCTTAATAGTGAAGAATAGTATTTATCTTGGACATGGTCCTCACATAAAGGAATTAGCCTCTTTTTCTATAATGCCACTTAAAATTTATCTTTTATAACTAGATTTAAATTTAGGCAATGAATACAAACAGAGTTAAGCTTGGTACACTCAAAGAGAAACCAGGAAGGCAATATTGTTTGGGATTTATATCAAGGTCCATGTATAAGAGTCAGAATGCCTGGGCTCCTACCCTTTTGCCAAAAGTTCCTGGCTCTGTACATATAATTAGTTTAAGCAGCAGAAATCTTTATTACTGGAGCAAATCCATCCTTTGTCTTTGTGGGTGGAACTTCCTATGATTTCAGTGTGACTGCCCATTGTCTACACGTGGATGCATTTACTCCGTGGAGAGGAAGTTCTGGCCCAGAGTTTCAAAAGTGGGTGTTTAACGGAGCCTTGTATAACATTTTTACACTCATTCCCTAACATAAAAGATGATACCAGGCAGTGGTACTGGCAGGACTTGCTCAAACAGATGTTATTGGTAGTTTAGATAAACAGTAACACCTAGGAGGCCAGATGTTGTGATTCATCCCTGGTGCTTGCTGTAATTCATATTCCATTAGGGCCTACTGGTTATTTCTTTTTCAGCCCACTAGAAGTTTAATTGACTATTTCTCCACCTATTTCCCTTTTCCTCTCTGCTCTTTCTTCCTCTCATTTATTTTTCTTACACCTACATTAATATTCATTTAGACCTGAAGCATTGAGAAATCCCATCAGTCACCCAGGGATCAGGTACACTAGGCCAGAGTACCCTACTTTTACTTAATGCTTAGTGATAGTATCCAAATAATTTCCCATTTTCCAATTGAGAGGTGGGTGAGGGAGAAGATGAAAGCCTTTGCCAAGAAGCTCTCTGTGGTGGATACTAAAATAAGTCAGGTAGCAGATGTCCAACCCAAACTTCGGTGGGTAATTAGCTGATTCAATATCCAAAAGAAGTAGGTAATTGTTGTGATTTGTGAATCCTGTGCCAGGGCAGATAGTTTACAGCTTGCAGATATTTCTCTAATGAGGGAGGATACCGTGAGCTCTGAGCAGTAAAACACTGTTTTCTTAGTATTCAAAAAGAATGGCTGTTTTTTTCCTTTAGGGAAGTTCTTGGCATAGATTGTTCCTGTTCTTTTCTTTGTTATTCCTTGGAAGTATTCTGAAAACTATTGATACAGTATGCAAATTCAATGCAGGAAATGTAACATTATATAAGTGTAATTATCCTTTTATTCAAAGACATTTTTAGTTGTTCTTGTATATTTTAGTCCTCAAAAAAAGACAGAGAAAAGTTTAAGTATAATTGTATACCTTGTCAAAAAGAAAAAAGTCAGAGGAAGATGCTATAATGATTAGACCATAAAAAGAAATTGAGGAATTAGAGAAACACTAATAAAAGAAAAATTATGGCTATCACTGGAAAGGCACAGAATGGGACCATTTCAGAAAGGAAAAAAGTATGCCTGGCTGTTGCCATTCTAGGAGAACTGGACATGGAACGAACAGAATGGAAAATAAGAGCAAAGCTGTAAAGCCATCTCTCCTCCCTCCTTTTCAGTGTCATTTCATAAGGACTATGGGGAGAGGGGGAGGTGAGGGGAAGGGGGCCAGAAATCCTAGCAACCAAAATACTATTGATGCAAACACCTTAAAAATGTGCAACTGCCAGCAAAATTCTCAGAGGGTCAGCTCACTCCTTCTGTTCCTGGGCAGAGCAGGATGTACTCACAACAGCTCTATGACTCTTGTTTTCTTCACTCCCTAAGGTGGAAAATTATTGTTTTTCTGTCTGCAATATTTTGGTATACAAATTTGCCTATAGAATATTGGGGAATTAAAAAAAAATTGCTTGGATATAGTTACTTTGAAGAAACAGCTGGAGAAGTGCAGGAGAAAGGGAAACAGTGTTTTGTACAAGTCGTTAGATTTCTTTTTTTATACTCTGTCAGGCTTTCCCTTTCTCTTCTAAAATCTGTGTATTTTCTTCCACTTATCTTTTAAAAAAAATTTTTTTTAAATTTTATTTTTTTCTTTTTTTCCCTCTATGAATATCTCCTTACTGTTTTCTTTCAAAACAGAAGTCTGGACAAAATCACAGTAACTCCACTGAAGTAAGTGGACTTTCTCTGGTGTAAGAGATTAAATATCCTTTCTCTTCATTGTCTTTGTTCAATTTGCCCCATTTTTTGCTGTCTCTCCCACACATGACATTCCTTATTGAACTACTTCTGCCTTGTCTGGTTTTTTTTTGCTTCATTCCTTTTCTTTTTTTTTTTCCTCTTAGCATTTTTCAGTAAATATCTCTGTTCTTCACTGCCAATAAAACTGGCAGACAGGTGCTGTTCCTTCCATTCACTGACAGGAGGAATATTTTATGGCAGAACCCAAAACTGGCCAAACAACAAGCCTACACATGAAATCATCGCCATCACAAGTACCAGTGACAGTGAAGGTGCCAGTTATCGCAAGTGCTGGACTTGGAAGGAAAAGATTGAGCCATAACTCACCATTCATTGCAACTTAATGCTGCTGGCCCCTACAATTTCTTTACCAGGGTCAGTATTTCAGGAATGGAACAGTAACATATTGCTGTCTATAACTGTCCAGAAGAAGCTGACAGTGGAAATGGACACTGTAATTGTTGCTTACCTTGAACAGGGCTCCAACTGCACTCACACAAAGGAAGCAATGACAGCAGATTTACATGCAAATGATTCCAGTCCAGTCTGAATGTTGATTCACTGAGGTTAATAACAGTTCAGCAGATTGTAACAAAGAATAATGGAAGAAATTTCTCCTGGAATGACAAAATTGAAATCTGCTCTAAGTCTTTTAAGGTCATGTAAACAGTGTTTGTCATATTGCTGAGTCTCTCACATAATCTTTCAATCTGAATCCTAAAATCCTCTATAACCCAATGCCTATTTCACCCATAACAATGCTTTTATGTTTTTCAATTGCATAAAACTACTTCAGGCATTACACAAATCAATCCACATACTTAACACACATTTTTAACTGGCATAAGGTAAGTTATTAAGGGTATGGTGCAGTAGTATTTGATTATCTTTGAAAGGATGAATGCTCCAATGAAAAAGAAGAATAGTCTTTGTCTGGAGGGCAATAGACCATTTCAGCTTTCACAAACAAAAATGAATCAAAAGCTAAATTTGGGAAAGTTGCATTCTAGAAAAAAGTGATGGTATCATTAGAACCTGTCTCTTCGCCTTGTGCTCTTGCTCCCAGTGGGGAAAGGTCTTCTATATATCACTTGGAAAAGGTAAAAAAATTACTGCCTTTTTCCTAAACCAACAGTAAGGTGATAATATTACAGAAAAGAAACATTGTGGACAACATCAAAGTCTAACAGGACTAAGGAGAAGGATACAGACTGAAAACAGATGAAACTCAGGTGTGGGTTTAGACTCAGCCATAGTTTTGTCTTGTAACATGCTCATTGATAAAAGCCTCTGCTTTTCACTTTTTTTTTATTCTGGATGGCTGGGAAAGAGAAGCTGTAAATTAACTGCAGCACAATGGACATCTTGAAGGCACAATTGATATCTCGAAGGCACAATGCAACCCAAATTGGTTTGGTTGCTGGAAACTGTGAAATATTTGCAGATTTTAATTCAGCCCTGGATTTTGCAGAACAATTTTGAGAAAACAAATGTAAAATTTTGGGTTCCTTTTTTGATTTTCAGAATGCAGAAACAAAGATGATCTGGGTAACTACAGTGTATGCAGAATTAGGGGTTTAAACAGAAAATGAGAAAAAGAACTATTCAAGGGATTTTGTGTAATTTTTCCTCAAAAGTGAATCTTTGCATCCCTAACTTTCTATGTGGAGAATACATTTCAAAGTCCGATCCACTATGACACACTAAGGGTAGCAGCAGGACGTAGTTCAAGAGCAAGCTGTGGAGACAATGCCAGTTTCGGCATTGGTATCTGGGGAAGTTGAGAAGAAAAAGCGGGGTGTGAATCAATAAATCCTCTATTGACAAACTTCACAAGCACAATCCAAAGCTGCAGGGGAAAGCCGAACACCAACACTGGAAAAGAGCTCCCTGCTCTTCTGGCTTACCTGTGGAGGAAGAAGGGCATTTTCCAAACAGCTTTCTTGGCTCCCTCATCATCACTCGCCTCCAAATATGCCTCAAAAAGTAAGGCAAAACTGTTCAAATGTAATTTACTTAGTTACAAGAATTGATTTTTGTCCATTAAATTCCTTTTGTATCTATAATAGAGTCTTAGTGTGCTTTTAAATCAATGGCAATCTTCTTCATGTAGATCAAATCTTCCAAGTTGTAGTGCAGCTGATAGATATTTCCATGTACACAGTTCTCATGAGCATGATTAATACTTGGATACACTGTTTGCATTTTCCAGTGCCATGTGTAGGATTTACAAAGCCCAGACTATCTCATGTATAGCTGAAGTCCAAATAAACTTTGGTTTCTCTATTCCTGAAGAAGAAACTTTGACAATAGAAAAAACAATTGCTTAGAAACAGTATACACTTTCTAAAAGATGTGCTGGCCTACCAAAGAATATATTTTAAAAGTTTACACTGTTTTTACAATGCTTTTGGTATTTTATGCAAGCTGTCATATAATGGAAATAATGACCTCAAGGACATGTGTTTATCTTGGGTTTAGCCCACTTAAAATACGTTTAACCTTTAACTTTTCTTTAGCCCAAACCCACATCAAATGGGCCAAAGATGGAATAAACACACACACTCCTGAGGTCATTATCACTTCATTGTAGTTTTGCAGAAGAAAAAGAAAACAAACACTGTCTCTTTGTGTTGCTTTTGGGAGTCAGCATGCCCAAGTGATGGTGTATACAATATTTTATAAATATTTTCTTTTTAGGGATGTGCTTTGCTGGGTTTTTTTTGCCTCTGCCACTTACTAATTGTAAATTCTTCTCTGTTAATACTTTAATCTTTAAAAAATTGGAAAGCTTTACAAAAAGGAATTGTAGAAATTAGAGCAGTGGTTGCCAATGCAGTATTAGTAGCTGGCATTCTCCACTAGAGAGGCACAGATGGAAACATTTTAAGAAGAAGAAGAGTTAGCATGGAGAACGTACTCCTTTTATGAGCTTAGTCCTGGAATACTGGATAGAGTTTTGTTTGTGAACAAGTAAATGAACTTTGCACCCCAATGCTACAAGGCAGTTACTGACCAGTACAATATATACAGAACAATGCTATTCCTACCATTCCAAAAAGTGGTAGTGGCAAACAAAGTCTGCCACCTTACTGTTAGGAAAGGCTTACTTTGTCTGTTGAGCCCTATTTGTAACATGAATATCATAGCTTACTGCTGTCATGTTCTGACATAGTCAGTGTGGACTACAAGTGATGAAATTTTACTTGTCTTTTCAGAAGCTTTAGTTTGCTTCCTAACCTTTAGTTGGGGAGGGGGAGGAAAAAAATTTCTCTGAAACATTCAACTTAAAAGAAAAATGCCAAATATTTGTTCCGTTGAAGTCATTAGCAATTTAAAAAATGTGTTTAATATGGAGAGGATTTCACTCTACTCCCAAACAGTACTTGGACTCAATGCTGTAAAATAGAAACTTGTTGAAAGCTGCAGATTTTTCTCTGTAAAGCCACCCGGAATGAACTGAACTTCAATGGACTTCGTTGGAAATGAATTTCAAAAGTCCTGGGCTTTTTACATTTTAGGTAAATGATATGTTTAAGTGAATTTTTTTGTTTTGGTTGTTTAAAGATGGAAAAAACATGGTTTGACTAGTAGGTAGATAAGATGATCCTGGCAGATGTCTTTCCAAGGGAAAGGAAATATTGTGTATGCATGTATGGTAAAGGGAGCTGTTGGCACTCATGGTTAAGGCAAACTGAGGATATCCAAAACTCTAAAGAGGTCAGTAAGGTACTGATTCCCACGCAGGTCTGCCAGAGGCCTAGCAGCTGCAGGGAGGTGGGGAGATCTCTCCAGGAAGAGCCTGGGAGTAGCACAGTGTCACTGCAAGGCTGCACCTACTCTAATCCCAGGGGCTTTGACGAAACACACACCAGTAACAAATGTGCCAGTTGTCTTCTCTTACTGGTACCTGCTTAACAAGACAAGGCATTCAGAGGGACAAGGATTTACTAATAGAGATGACTCAAACAGCTGTCTGCCCTTTTCCATAATAATACCTCCTTGAAAGCTAATACCCACCCCTGGTTACTGGCCTTAATTCCATGTGGAATCTTCATTTTCATCATAGAGATGCTGGCAACATGTGATCTATGTGGTACAGCCAACCAAGGCTGTGTGCAGTACAGTGCTCTCCTTGGAGGGAAAAGACCTCTAAGAAGACTTTTCTCTTTCAAAAATCAGGCATCATCTACTTTTGTCCTGGGTTTATATGGCAATGTTTTCGTTGTGTTGCTAACACATAGTGTTGGTATCACAATTTTAGACTTAGAAGAGCTTCAAAACCAAGTAATACCCGAAAATTACACAATTTGAGTTTGAAAAGCATCACAACATGGCATGTAGCAGAGGAAACAACATCTAACACCAGATTTCTGTCTGCACCCAGAAGGGTGACAAATGTGGAAGGGGAGGAAACTAGGATGTCTGTGACTTGAAATAAATAAAAGTATGTGGGTAGAAATCTCTTCCCCTTTCTTCCCCTAAAAGTCGCAGAACTGTGGGAATGACTTACGTGGTGAAAGGTGCCTGTTTGGGGCAGCTCCTTCCCCTGTGGACATCCCCTGTTCCCCATCTGCACATCCAGGGCTGCTCTCCAACCCTCTACTTTCTGCCCCTTGCTTGATCATGGAACTTGATATCCACATCCTTCCCTCCTTGTCCAGGTTTGGAATGGACAAGAGGAGGGCAGTGTCCGGACAGGTGGGGGTACATTCTCCTGGAGGGCAGGGGAGGGTGTTGGGGAGAGGAACTGGGGACTTGGCCTGCAGAGTGGATTGGAGCTGTGGGAGGGTTTGAAAATGTCTTTACACATTCGACTCATTTTAATTTCCAAAATTCAGTGTTTCTGGCAGCACTTATTTTTAGTTTGAAGTTCTATTTAACAGTTTCTGAGACTGGGCAGTTTAGTAATTTAGCAGCCCTTATGTGAAGGAAAGAAGGCTGCAGCTTCTGCACCACTTTTAATATTTGTTTACCATTTCAATTTTGTGGCATGCTGACATTTATATGTCCTGTTTGCTGTTATTTTGACACCTTTCCTTTATTTGTGTATTTTTAATCTGTGAAAACATAAAACTTACTGCTTGCTATTTAGAATCTGGGGATTAGAGCTGACTTTCCTCTGAGAGTGGGCCTGGGTGTACCTGAAACATGCGTGAAAAAACTGGGCTGGAGGTAACTGGAGAGTGTACCTTCCAGAGAGGTGATCAATCAGTATTTTCTTACTTCTAGCTAAAATATATATCAAGAACTTTTCTTCTACCACTTTAAGCTTCTCTGATCTAAAAGAGAAAGGAAACTAAAAATTATTGTTATGCTGTAGTAATTAGAGGTTATCCAAAAACACACATAAATTGATAAACAGTTTTGTTCTAAAACAATTGTCTTGGATTTAAGAATTCATCTGCCTTGTCTCAACTCTGATACATTATCTACACCATGGAATATTTTCACAACAAAACATGAAACCATATATCAATGCAGCCATGAATCTCAACCCAAACGGTTAAAAGTATTTGCAAGCTATAGAGCTTGGCATGGTTTGGTTATACAATTCCAAGTGAGACTACGTAATCCTCAGAGGTGGAAAATGAGTTTTCATCATGATTTTTTAAAAACAAAAATTCAAAGTAAAATTCGGAAGTATGAAATTCATTAATTTAATTCATAAAAAAGGCACACTGAATAAAATATTTACACAGTTGTGGATGCTGAAAGTTTGGTTAGAGAGAAATTTTCCAGCTCAGGCTGTAGCCAGTGCTTGTGGCTCATACAGTGAGCTGGATGCTGTGGGAAAACACAGTGAAAGAATGCAAACAAACTTGCAGCTGGTGTTTTTCACGTCTTGTTGTCTGCACAGAGTTTTGATATGGGTGTTGGTTACTCAGCCAATGATGTCAAGGGGTGTTGATCGAAAAACCAATTGTATGTAGCACTGGAGTGAACCTGCCTATATAAACGAGTCTGGAATAATAATATATCTGCCTTTTCTCATCCTGGAGTTATGCCACTTATTTATCACTGTCCCCAACCCTAACAGCAACACACAGTTACCTGGAATGATCTGGAAGCAGAATTATGCAGAACTGTGTGAAAAACTAATGATAGGATCTTAAGAAGCTACCTATTCCCCTACAGGACATATTCCCTACAGGTGGTGAAAAACCCAGAAAAGCATCTCTTTCATTATTTTATTCTTTTTTTTTTTTTTCCTCTTTTCTCTTGACATATCTTCTGTGGAAATCTTTACTATGTTACTGCTTTTCTTTCATTTCTCTCCTTTACAGCAGCTCACCTTTGGGCCATCTGTGCCTTTTCTCAAAGAGCAAATCTCCATAAGGTTCAAGAATTGTTACAACCTACATCTTCTATATAGGAACAAATGAGTAAGAAAGAACTATAGCATAGTCTGACAGGATAGTGGTACTTGACCGTAGGCTTAGATAAATGCACATTAATAGTCTTGTATCCAGGATTTAATCACAGCTGCAGCATTATTAGGTACAAAACCTAGTTTCAAATCTCACATGGAAAGTTGGTCAGTGACAGTCTGTTTCTGGTCTGTGGCCTGGAACTAAAAATACAATTTCCTCTTCTCAGAGGAAGCCTCTCCTGGTGCACAGAAAGGAATTAACCCCTGTGAAAGGAAAATGGAAGTTACCTTAACTTTTGTGATTTTATGAAAATGAATTTTATTGCTATGTGATTTTCCACAAGGCAGTCTATATCTTAACACCAAAATTAGCTGGCACCTTTCATCTTCTTTGGGCATATGTTGTCAAAGATTCACTCAGAATTTAGCTGTGTGGCCAGTATAGAGTCAGTAAGATCTGCACAGTTATATCAGTTTGCTGCTTTGAAAATTTACTCTGTCATATTTTAAAATACGCTGTCTCATTACACAGAAATAGAGAGGATTTTTCTGATACCTTACTGAGAGAGCAGATGTGGGGCTTTGCGTGTTTTTGTTTTCACTGCATCTTCTTTCCATTAGCTGCCTATTTCTTGTTAAGCAATATTAGGAAAACATTTCTTCAGGGTTTTTTTCAGCTCCAGTCTTCTCTATGGAAGTAAAAGAGGGAGAATTTTAAAGATCTGTCCTGTGAAACTGTTATTTCTTTGACTGACATTCAAAATTCTGATGCTCGTTTTATCAATTTAATGTAACTTTAAAGAAAAGAAAAAGGAATACTGATTTGTCATAATAGATTTTAATTAGGATGAGCGTTTGAGTCTCGGGAGTCTTTCCCATGCATGTTTTCAGATCTCTTATCATCCCAGAATCAGAACTCTAATCACCACCCATACAGATCAACTTGTATTTTAAAGATATCAAAAAAAAAAAAAGAAAGATTCTTCTTTTTAATTGCATCCTTATAACTCCTGCTATATAGTTTCTATTGCCATCAATGTGCCGCCACTGCTCTTTCCGTGTTTTTATTTCCTTTGTTATAGGTGAGCCTGTTGGGTTACATTTGGAAGAGGATCTGTGCTCAAGCATCTCTCTGTTCTCCTTCAGCTTCTAGCAGAATTTATGTGGTTGGACAATTTCTGGCATGTGTAGGNGAAATTTTCCAGCTCAGGCTGTAGCCAGTGCTTGTGGCTCATACAGTGAGCTGGATGCTGTGGGAAAACACAGTGAAAGAATGCAAACAAACTTGCAGCTGGTGTTTTTCACGTCTTGTTGTCTGCACAGAGTTTTGATATGGGTGTTGGTTACTCAGCCAATGATGTCAAGGGGTGTTGATCGAAAAACCAATTGTATGTAGCACTGGAGTGAACCTGCCTATATAAACGAGTCTGGAATAATAATATATCTGCCTTTTCTCATCCTGGAGTTATGCCACTTATTTATCACTGTCCCCAACCCTAACAGCAACACACAGTTACCTGGAATGATCTGGAAGCAGAATTATGCAGAACTGTGTGAAAAACTAATGATAGGATCTTAAGAAGCTACCTATTCCCCTACAGGACATATTCCCTACAGGTGGTGAAAAACCCAGAAAAGCATCTCTTTCATTATTTTATTCTTTTTTTTTTTTTTCCTCTTTTCTCTTGACATATCTTCTGTGGAAATCTTTACTATGTTACTGCTTTTCTTTCATTTCTCTCCTTTACAGCAGCTCACCTTTGGGCCATCTGTGCCTTTTCTCAAAGAGCAAATCTCCATAAGGTTCAAGAATTGTTACAACCTACATCTTCTATATAGGAACAAATGAGTAAGAAAGAACTATAGCATAGTCTGACAGGATAGTGGTACTTGACCGTAGGCTTAGATAAATGCACATTAATAGTCTTGTATCCAGGATTTAATCACAGCTGCAGCATTATTAGGTACAAAACCTAGTTTCAAATCTCACATGGAAAGTTGGTCAGTGACAGTCTGTTTCTGGTCTGTGGCCTGGAACTAAAAATACAATTTCCTCTTCTCAGAGGAAGCCTCTCCTGGTGCACAGAAAGGAATTAACCCCTGTGAAAGGAAAATGGAAGTTACCTTAACTTTTGTGATTTTATGAAAATGAATTTTATTGCTATGTGATTTTCCACAAGGCAGTCTATATCTTAACACCAAAATTAGCTGGCACCTTTCATCTTCTTTGGGCATATGTTGTCAAAGATTCACTCAGAATTTAGCTGTGTGGCCAGTATAGAGTCAGTAAGATCTGCACAGTTATATCAGTTTGCTGCTTTGAAAATTTACTCTGTCATATTTTAAAATACGCTGTCTCATTACACAGAAATAGAGAGGATTTTTCTGATACCTTACTGAGAGAGCAGATGTGGGGCTTTGCGTGTTTTTGTTTTCACTGCATCTTCTTTCCATTAGCTGCCTATTTCTTGTTAAGCAATATTAGGAAAACATTTCTTCAGGGTTTTTTTCAGCTCCAGTCTTCTCTATGGAAGTAAAAGAGGGAGAATTTTAAAGATCTGTCCTGTGAAACTGTTATTTCTTTGACTGACATTCAAAATTCTGATGCTCGTTTTATCAATTTAATGTAACTTTAAAGAAAAGAAAAAGGAATACTGATTTGTCATAATAGATTTTAATTAGGATGAGCGTTTGAGTCTCGGGAGTCTTTCCCATGCATGTTTTCAGATCTCTTATCATCCCAGAATCAGAACTCTAATCACCACCCATACAGATCAACTTGTATTTTAAAGATATCAAAAAAAAAAAAAGAAAGATTCTTCTTTTTAATTGCATCCTTATAACTCCTGCTATATAGTTTCTATTGCCATCAATGTGCCGCCACTGCTCTTTCCGTGTTTTTATTTCCTTTGTTATAGGTGAGCCTGTTGGGTTACATTTGGAAGAGGATCTGTGCTCAAGCATCTCTCTGTTCTCCTTCAGCTTCTAGCAGAATTTATGTGGTTGGACAATTTCTGGCATGTGTAGGGCATTAGATAATACAGCCTCAGCAGAAACAGGGGCTATCCTGGATGTGGGACTCACTGCAGGTTACCTGAACTCCTCAGCCATGGCTGCTCCTACTTCCCATAGCAGCAGGAGGAGGGTAGGAAAGTAGGGACAGTGATACCCAGTGAGGGAGCCTGGATGAAATTGTCATGGACCCAAAGCGGTTCTGCCCCAGGTCACTTGGGTTGGGGTCTGTCAGGAGTTTTTTCCCCTCTGTTTTGCAGGCACAGCTTTTGGAAGCACAAAATGTGGGTCTCAGTCGCTTGAGACATTAGCAGATATTTTGCATCCTGAATAAATGCTCCAGGCAGTAGTGTGCTGGTGTCCCTCTCTCCTCCCTCTCCTATTCAGTGACAGGCTCAGAACTATGGTGCACCCTGAGACCTTTCCCCATTGAGTACAGAAATTTACTATTGACAGCTTTTGGCTGAGCTCTGAGTGAAGAAGAATCTGGGTAAACAAGGATCTGGAATTAAACTAAGTGCTTCACATGCCAGAGCAGAAACATCCTGAAAATCCTGTTCAACTCTGAATATATGGTATCAGCGCCACTTTGCTGCCTCAGACAGCTTGTTGTGCCTGTCAGAGTAGGGTCTCTCTGAGCATACAGCTCTGAGGGTTGGAGCATACAGCTCTCCACTTCTTGTGTGGTGCTGTCTACCCTCAGTCCATCCTGTAAGGTGAGTTGGCTTTAGAGCTAAGCAGGCAAGTTCTTGAGAAATTTTTAGCTCTGCATATAGTCCCGTAAAGTCTATTCACTGCCACTACAGTGCCTGCATTAATTTTGTTAAATTCTCCTGCATCCTGGATCCATTGATTATGAGGCTTATTAGATGGAGAGACTTGTTATTTAACAGACTTCACCCAAGGTCCAAAAGCTAAGATAAGGGATGATATCTGTCAGATGTTCACACTGCCAACTGTCATTAATTCCACAGTCAGGTGAGATGAATTAGGATAAAGTTCCATACTTCTCTTAGCAAGACTTTCAGCACACTCAGAAGGGTGAGCCTACGCTAAGCCACATTTATTTTCAGCAGAACAGGGCAGAAAATTAACGATGCCAGATGAACTCTTATTTTCTTTTCAAAGGCAAATGAGGATGTCTGAAAGAAGGGATATTATTGGCTTAATTGGATCCTTTCTGGGCTGTGATCAGCAAAATGTGATGGCAACAAGGAGTACACTGCTTACACTATGGTGCAGGATCTCGAATTCCTAGAAGGCTGTACAACAGGGCAGTGGCCACTTCATGAACCTCCCTTTGCCAAAGGCTTAAATGACTACAGATTTGGTATTCCTGAATTTATTTCCTGTTTTGAAATCCTTAAAATATGGTTAACATCCATTTTGTGGAAGTCTGTTGTCTTTCAGAAGTCTTAAACTGGGCCTGATACAGGCTAAAAAATATTGTTAAGATATTAGCAACTAGGAAAACTTGAGTGCAGGGGATTTTTAATTGTTTTTGTTTCAACAGTCACATAGCGAAAAGATATTCACACTTAAAAATAACTTGAAACATATTATTGATCTATTTGATAGGGAACAAGAAACTGTACTTGAGAGAAATAAAACAAGTTTTAAAAATGTAGAATTTCATGATTAATATTTAGTACTTACATGTATTTATTAATGCCTTAAGAAATGCAGTTATAGTGCTTCAACTTTCAATATTTTTTTTTGGTTATTTTGCCTTTTAAAATTGATGTTGGTGGAAATAATCATGCTGTAATTTCAATATGTAAAAATCTGGAGCCTTACTCAAGGCAGAAAAATGTCTTTATTTCATAGCATATATATATAAGGTAACTAACACAAGTTCACAGTTTACAAAACTTCTTAGCAGTCTCCACAGGTTTTTGACTGAATATATATTTCTCAGGTTCAGGGATCTAATGCTGCCTGAAATCAATAGGGCTTTGCTAAGAATTTGTCTGATCCAGAGTAAACTCCTTAGAAAAAACCCTCATCTGTCTTCCTTCAACGTATATTTTACTTTACTCAGCTATAGCCACCTCATACTCACAAAGCTTCCCCTGTGCATCACCTGGGAAGTTGCATTTCATTTTCTAGAGGTGAAGGCTCTTAATTACTTCACCATTTACCTGCCGTAATAGACTAGCAACCAGAACTGGACCAGTTCTGTATATTTAACTCCTCATGTCAAAAATCATGTTGGGGGAGATCATTTTTCAATGCAGAGAAAGCAAACCATTATGGTTTTCTTAGCTTATTTCTAAAAGTCCATCAAAAGTGCTTAAGAAGTTACTTATTACATGCTGCAATATTGTAAAGCTTCAATTTGCTTTGGTTTCCTGACAATCTACATTTTCCATGCCTTTTATGATAGCACAGAACTACCATGATAGTTGGGTGCCTTTTGATTCATACTGAGGTTTCCTTTCTGTCTAGATCAATAAGCTTATTGTAGCATCTTTTTTACTAGGGATTTTCAGATCCAACATTCTGTGGATTTTTTTTTCCTGGAATCCTAGTTACTGGGGTGTTGCTGTCAAGTGCAACCTTCCAAAGACAGTTCTGCCTGTGGAAAGAATCAGGGAGAGATATTTGCGTGGATGTTCATAGATATTTTATTTCTCCCAGCCCATGGCTGGGGAGCCTGAACCAGACTCGCACGAAGGACTCAAGAATCATGGGAACACCAGCCTAAGTACAGGATTCTCAGGGCGGGGTTACATTTGAAATGGCCAATGAGAAATAGGATTTGGGTACATGTGACCAGGGTGCAAGGGGGAAACCTGCAGGGCATGCTCCCATCCCAGGGCCCCCCTTCCAGGGGAAGGGGGGGCGCACCCCAGCAGCGGAGAACCAGGACCACAGAATTTTGGTGTTGTGGTGATGACAGAGATCCCAGCTGTCCTACCAAATCCCTAGCAAGAAAATCACTTATTAACTTTTTAAGTGCTTGCAACCCTTAAGGGTTTACTGTTTCCAGTGCTTTCCGGTAGTCTGCTGAAAAGGTAGAGGAGCAGAGAAGGAAACTGTCCCTACAAGTAAATTAGCAACTAACTCTGACTGAAAGGTCAGAATGAGTCAGGTAAAATGCTGTTTTCCACAGAAAGAAAGAAGGTTTTAAAAACCTTGTTCTAAGGAAAAAGAATGTAAGAACAGGAAATGGCACAAGATTTGAATCTTGAGATAAGGTCATAAGAGAAGATTTAAAAAAAGGATAAAATGTCACAGGCAAAGAATAGCAATAAGAGCATCTAATCTGCATTTTGGATTTGGCATAGTATAATCAATTTTATACTGGTTGGCAGGAGAACTTAATGTATTAATGTGTTCATTTTTTTCATTTCAGCTGATAACTAGAAACAGGCAATAACCACATTGCTTTTCTTTATAAATACAAATTTTTGCCTCCATATATGCATTGTGGTAGAAAGGTAAAGTTGCTTACGTGTAAACTTCTTACCATGTACTCTTATTCTGTAAGATTATCTAGGTATGATCTTACCAGAGGTTCTGTGATAATATTCTCAATCCCTGGACTTTAGAATTACAAATTCTTATGGCACTGTCATTCAGATTTCCACATTTTGTTTGCAAGTGGATGCATTTTAAGTGTATGGAAACATTGCATATTATACCAGCTTATCTGAAGTCTGCATTTGGCACACAGAGGAATTATTCCATAGGCTTCAGTGGAATTTCCATAATTTTTGGACTGCTCATGAGAACCATGGATATACATAAAAAGAGATAAATACAAAAATGTACATATATACTTTTATATATAACTTTTACATATGACTTTTACATGTAACACTTTCTGCCTGAATATGTACAGATTCCCTTATTTGGCTTCCCCAGGGAAGCAGTTTTTCATAAGTAGAATTATCCAAGTCACTTAGTGAACTGAGAATGCAGAATTGCTCAATATAAATTGAAAAACTGGCAGCCTCTGAGGTAATGATCTATGTTCACCTCCAGACAGCGTGGAAGAAATGCACTTTAAATTCTTCTTTTTAGAGGAAGTCAAAGGCTCTACCAATCAGAGAAATTTGCATTCAGGAAATGTTAATAAAAATTCTCTAGATGAAACTTTCAAAATGGACATTGAAAGTGTTGATGACACCTTGCTGTTCAAGCCAAACTTCATTCAGTTGTCTCTGTTTTCAAGGGAAATTACTTCACGACTGATTTGACTAGAGATTCACTAATATAAACTACTCAAATTTCACATTCTGAGCTGCTGTGCTAATATCGTATAGTAAATACCAATGAAGAAATAGGGGATGGAGCATCTCTCCTATGAGGAAAGGCTGAGAGAATTAGGATTGTTCAGCCTGGAGAAGAGAAGACTTCAGGGTGACCTATTTGCCCCTTCCAGTACCTGAAGGGAGTCCACTAGAAAGATGGAGAGAGACTATTTACAAGGGCCTGGAGTGGCAGGATGAGGGCGAACTCGCTTCACACTGACAGAGAGTGTAGGGTTAAATTGGATATTAGGAAGAAATTTTGCCCTGTAAGGGTGGTGAGACACTGGCAGAGGTTGCCCAGAGAAGTTGTGGATGCCCCATCCCTGGAAGTGTTCAAGACCAGGCTGTGATGCCTTTTTCCACCTAGAAATGAAACAACACACACTTTCGAGATAATTTCGTATAGGAGGTAATATAAAAATGGATCTTTATTGGAGCTCCAGGGGCCGTTATGGAAGAATGTCCACAAACGCCCGCCCCCACAGGAGTGAATACAGTTTTATAAGTTTGGAAAACTAGCATAATTGACAAAAAAGCACCAATTAGGAGGGCAAGTGGTGATATAATTCCCCCCAGGTCAAGCCCCTTCTCTGGAGACCCCCTTGGTACTAGCTGTACTTCTTTAATGAAAATGTGTCTAGAAGAATTGTTCTCAACTGGTAGCCAGGGAGAACCAAGATAGGATAGGGGCCCTGGAATTTGTTTTGTCTTTCTGCCTAGGGAAATGGCATGGAAAATTACTGGGAAAACTAGCCACTAATACGATAGGCTACAAATATATGCCTAGAGAATACAGAGAATATATAAGAAAAAACAAATCAAAAACCAAAAAGGCATCAGCTGGACAGCGTTCTGAGCAACTTGATCTAGTGGAAAGTGTGCCTGCTCATGGCAGGGGGTTGGAATGAGATGATCTTTAAGGTCCCTTCCAACCCAAACCACCCTGTGATTCTATGACATGAACTGCACAAACGACTTTAAAGATTTGCAGTTTGTTGCAGGGACAAACCTCTGGCATAGAAAGAAGCCAGGCAAGTCTAAAGGGGCTGAAATAGAGAAATGGAAGAATTTAAAATTTCTTAGAAAGGAGAAATATCCCTCTCAGGCTTAGGTGGATGCTGAAGAAATAGAGAACTGGAAAAAAGGGGGAAAAAGTATAGGCTCCTCACAGACCTTTTTCCTAACATAAAACCTACATTTTCTGACAAGGTTGCTCTGTTAGGTCTGTACATTGTAGCAAAATAAGCCATCAAAGGTGCTTTCATTAAGTGAGAAAATGACTTGATGAGTTTTTACATTGTTTTTCTCTTTATTGTGTTGTTTTCTGATTGTCTTGTTAGATTAGGTCACGCAAGAGCTTTCAAATGTGGCATACAAATTACTACACTTTCCAGCAACAATTGCCTGGGCAAACAGCTATTATTTTAATAGAAGAAAGTATGAGGTCCAAGTCTTGAGTCTTTTGGCACATTCCCAAAATCTTCAGTACCTCTCCAGAAAGTTGATGTGTATGTCAAATTCCTGAATTTAACAAGTATGCTGAATGCCAGATTAAATTTAATAGCTATAATAAAGCAATCTATATGATTCATCAAGTATTTAATGAAAAATTTTGCTGCTGATACATACTGGACTTGATTCCATTCATTTTTTCATTCTTCTGCTAGCAAAAAGCAAAAGGGCTATTTTTTCTTATTTATTAATCTTCCTTTCAAAAGATTTTTCTGTCTTTTACAAAATTTCTTTGTTCCACATTTTTCATTGACTGGAACAAAAATAACTTGTTACATTTAACTTAGGGAGTCAAAACAAGCATTGAGGTCAGCAGAATTATGGAAAAGATATACTTTCCCCTTGTATGTTCTTAGTTTCCTCTGTTATTTGATTAAGTATATTGATAACACCCATTTATGGATGTACTTGTTAAGTAAGAGGATATCCATCATTTTAGAGTCTTTTTAACAGGCAGATTTAAACTGCGTTTCAGATTTAAGCATTTTTATCTCTGTGGCTTCAGAATTTGAAATGTACCATCAAATTCCAGTTCCTTGATTTACATATTCTCTTACTGGAAAGAAAACTTTCTATTGCTCCATGGGTTTTTGTGTTGTGCTGGGAATTTTGGAGGAAGCTTGGAGGTAGGGGTTGTACAAAATCAGAGGTGGAGTGATGAGCTCCTGGTAGTAACTTGTGGGAAGAGATGTAATGGAGTTGAGCTGCGGGCTGTG
>VYZQ01005908.1:13557-38035 GCA_013400655.1 Mystacornis crossleyi | reverse complement strand
ATTAAAACTCCAGAGTTTCCTGAGGGAAATAGTCCCATAGTCCCATACAGCCTTTTTTTTTTTTTTTTACACTGTCTGAGGTCTTCATTCAAATGCAGTTGAGTAAGATGACTGTCATTAACAGACAGCCTTTTCAGCAGCTGAAAATGTCTGTGGAACTGCTGAGCATAATTTTTGTTTTAGACGAAGTCACTCTTAAATAATTATTTAGCCAAATTATATGACCTGACAATTTATGTGAGTTCCAGGGATCAGAGCATCTGTGAACAGGATGTTACTAAACCACTGTCTGTGCTGGGACTGATTTTTGATCTGTGCTTTCTGAAAGTACCTTGACTAAGAGCTAAATCCTGCTGCCTTACCAATGATAATAAGTACTGATACTGTGTGTTTAACAGTGTTTAAGGAGAAAGGAGTTGCTCAGCAAGAAAGAAGGTAAAGTCATGCTTTACAGTATGAGCCATTCATTCCTATAGCAGGGAAAAACTGGATATCATTAAAAAGAAAAAAATAAAGGATATTTTAATTTTCTTTTTCTATGTTGGGAATATTCGGCAAGGAGCCAAATGATCCTTAGAAATCTATTCAAAAACTCAAGTAAAAGTGCATTAAGATGACTGACTCTCACACAGTTCCAGTCTCTTACTCCTGCAGCCCACAGTGCCTGCTGCAAGGGTGTTTGTGCGTTTGTTGGCAATTAGTGATATTCTGCCAGTCCTGCTCAGTGGGTATGAAATGAAAGATTGTCCTGCTGAACCTCACTCTTCACATGCCATTTTAGCTTTTTTTCTTTAGGCATCACATTTATCTGGGTCCCAGCTCTAAAACTGTTCCTGCTCTGTTCCTGCTCTCCTGCTCTTAGTTCAAGTCATGCTATAATAAATCAGGTACCTAGAAAAGAATAAACAGGAAAGCTGAGTCAGAGCTCTTCCCTTGCATAGCCCGTCAGGTTTTTGTGGCTTCAGGCAAGCGTCATCAGACCCACACATATTCCCTCTGGAGCACACAGAAGAAGGGAGGCCCCTTTCTGTCCCAGAAGAAGGTGAGAATAGAGACACTGCATGCAGAGTTCAGAAAGCCAGTTTCCAGCTTTCTGTACCACTTTCCTGGCCCTGTAAAGGGATTTTGAAAAGGATTGCATAGGCAGTGACTCAGACTTGTTGATTTAGAGTCACATTGAATCAGCCCACAGGAACTCGTGTGCAACATATATATTTTATCTGACCCACTTGAGAAGATCAGATTTAAAAGGGAGATGACTGAAATATGGCAAATGAGAGGAACAAAAAAGATATGAAAGTCTGACCTATACTAAATTTTTCAGTGCTTTTTCACTAAAATGGCCTCACTTTTACACAATAGGTCAAAGGAGCTACATAAACCTTGCAAGAAAAGCTTGAATTTTAACCTGTGTCTCCTAACCTGACATGAGACACAGGCTTTCCTTTATAGCTTGCTCTCTTCTAGTGACAAACAGGACATCCTTTTTTTACTTCATTACTTCATATCTGGGGTCTAATTTACTGGGTCAGATTTTATGACCAACTTAGACCAACAATTAAAATATACTAATTTTTAATTTTATTTCATTAGCTTTGTTTTGAACAATTTTTTAATTCCTGTGGACTTGATAATGATCATAAAAATGAGCATGCCTGAATAAATATTGAAAGGGTTTCTGTCACTCATTCAAGTGATACATTTCCAGGCCACTGAAGGACTCTCTTCAGAGTAAGGGGAGAGAAACAGGGGATTGCCCCACTGGAACTGCTGCTGCAGGTAAAGAAAGGGCTCATAATTTTTTTTTTTTAAATAAGATCTCTGTAGAGTCTTTAAAATGACGAGAGTTTGTGTGAATAGCGTAGACAGCCAACTATTAATCATGTCAGGTTTGGTGGGAGGAACCCCGGGTTGTGTGTTCCTCAAGGTTTGTTTATCGTGGTGCCTCCTGACAGAGCATTTGTGCTGTTAAGGGAGCTTGCAGCAGCTCCCAGCCTCTGCCCCGCAGTGCAGGGGCCTGGGCAGGCACTGGGTTCTCACAGATCAGCTCCCTTGCCCACACGCAGCAACTTGGATTTCTCACTTTGGAATTCTGTCGTCTTTTTTCTTCTGTCAAGATTATTTCAAACTCTAATCCTGCTTGTCAGTGTTACCTGCAGTCCCTCTTGGTTCTCTGTCAGTTATCTACTTAATTTTACATCTGTCTCTTAGTAATTTCACTTGCATCATATTTCTGAAGCTTCCCTATGAGAATGTCATGCAAAACTGTCAAAAGCTTTACTAAAACCAAAGAACATGACACTTATTCCTTCTTTCCTGTTCACACAGTCTGTCTTGAAAAGAATCTGGACAGATACGATGTTTGCTCTTGACTTAACACAGTGGCTGCTTTTAACCTCCCTGCTGCTGTCCCAGCGCTCACAAACAATTTTTAAGTGTTCCAGGTTTTTTGTACATTGAGCCAATTCACCTAAAATTATCTGTTTCTTCTGTTTTCCTCTTTGAACCCACAAAGAAAGTGGGTCACGTAAAAATGTATGGTTTATGGCATAATAGACCACAAGTTTGCAGTGATGGCTTTTTCCTTGGTAAAATTCTATTAGACAGAATTCAGATTTGTGAAAGAAAACTGCTCAGAGGCAAAATTTTGATTTGGTGAGAGAAATGACTAAATTTGAATCTGAGGGAAATCTACAAACTTTTTTTAAGCAATGGTGCCTTTGGTAAGAGTCTGGTTGGGAAGAAAAAGTAATTTCCTTTAGAAAGAGCTATTGTGATTTAGTACTAATAAAACTGGGATCTAGGACTGTTATTACAAACAATTTTGGCAACACGAGTCTGAATCAATTATTGCCTGATGCGAAGTCAAACTTTTAATGTTTGTAAAAAATAATACCTAATTTTAGTAAATAATCTATATCTGAGGATATGTTTTTGGGCCTTTTAAGTGTTGCCAGTAGAGAAAAGGTCCTGTGGATTTTATGTTCTTCTGGTGCTTTGTTTTTCATTGGAAAGTACTAACTCAGAAATGCCAACTCTTTGCAAATCAGCAACATACCTAGGAAATAAAAATTTGCATGGAATATTAAAAAATTGTTTTGTTTCAGCAAGTTCAAAACACACTGTTGCACTCTTATAATTTCAGAGTAGATCCTAAATACACATTTATGTAAAATGTAAGACTTATAAAACGCTTGACGAGAAAGAGTTAAGATATCATATTTGTTTAGCACAGAAAAGAGAGGCTGGAGGAAGAAATTTTCATAGTTTCTAAGAATCAAAAGGCTATAAAAAAGGCAGTAATTACCTTAATTTTAAGAAAAGCTGATTTAGATAAAGTAAATATTAATTATATGGATCTTTAAGAACCAAAAAAGGCTACCTGTGGAGGCTGTGAAATGCCCTTAACTGCAGAATTTTAATTATAGGTTAGGCAAATATCGTGCGTAGACATCATAGTTATAGTTGACATTGTATCATGCTCTGGGGCATAAATAGGATGACTTCCTAAGATTCTTTCAGGTCTTTTATTATTTTTTAGAAATATCAAAGTGGCCACTTCTAAATATTTTGAAAGAGATAAAGTGACATAGTATGATATATAACAATATAAAATGACCTTCAGATTCTCAAATGGATTAGTGTTTTTCTACATCAGCCTGGGCAATCAATATTGCTTGGTCTCTGTCTATTATTTAACACCATCATTTAGGCTTCTAAAAGCTGTGATTAAAAGCATTCTTCCCACAAATAGATCTTGAACTAATTGGCTGTCTTTGATAGAGTTTATCTAACCCAAACCGCATGATTTCAACTGTTCAGGGACACATCATTTCATCTGGGATGAAGGGACTGGTTCGTGTGTTTTACCAAAGCAAATTAATGGGATGCATTATTATCTCTTGTTTGCATGGCACCAAGAATGACCCAGGTGCAATCGAGGTAGGCAGTAAAACAAAGGGGAATGAGCTGCAGACATAAATGATGCTGTTCTGCACAAACGTGGATCCAGGCACAAGAAGGGAATGAGCTGAAAGGAAAGCAATAAGTAGCTTTTAGCCTGAAGCCTCAGCAATTATTATGTGGAACCCATTAATGCTGTGATGTACCAGGGTGCAAGATGGCATTCCAGGCCTGATCCTCGGAATCGTTACAGAGGTGATGACATTTCTGCAAAAGCAAGGCTGTCTCTTCTGGAAGCAGCAGTTATTCCCCCTGAAGGTGGACAAAAATGTATCAAAGGAGAGAATTTGCAGAATCATGCACACGGTGCCTGTATGAATAGACTTGTTTTGAATACAACAATCATGACTTTAATAGTCAGTGATTACAAAGAGATTATGAAACCTGAACCCGTGCTTTATGACTGCCAAAACAGCATTCAGCCGTATGTTATATAAAATCTTAGGAATAAAAATGCAAAATTGTTGTCAACTATAATTTCAGAAACTTTGCAATTGACAGTAACTGCTTTAAAAATAAAAAGCATCCTCATTAATGAACTCCGCTGTGAAAGCTCATCTGCATGTAAAGCATAATTTTAAGAAGAGTTAACATTTCTCATATAAAAAGAGTATTCCAGTGGCTTTAACAAACAATATCATTGGTTTATCCTTGTATCTAGGGGAATGTGAAAAAAAAGTTCCATAGTTTCAGTGGATGAAACTCAGTTACTGCAACACTCATGAGCCTCTGTTCCATAAAGGTCATAAAATGAAAGCTGGCAGGGTCAGTCCAGCACATCCTTCAGTCCGAGGCAGGACATACCCTCTACTCTCCAGTGAAATAAACATCCCTGCAAGTATTTTCTCTCATTGCACAACCAGCAGAACATTTATTATGATTGCAAGGTCCCTCCTTTTTTTTTTTTTTTAATTTTCTCATTTTGCAAAAAAAAGGGAGTATGACTGTCTTGTTTGTTTCTGATTAAAGTACTAATTATTTGTGATTTACATTACAACATGCTATTGTTGTAGTAGGAAGAATGTGTAAAAGTATCACATGAGCTTGCATTCGAAGAAATCAAAACTGAAAAACAGAAAAGAGAATAGGACAGGAAAGAAACTTCAAACACGCTGTGTTTTTCCTGCTTTTAATCTGCTTTTTTCAAATGCAGCTGGGTGAATCAGAAATGAGAGAGAAGACTATGCAGGGAAAATAAAAAAACATTAAAACACTGAAACATTAAAGTCACTGAAAAACATTAAAAAATTAATAAATACCTCAATATTGAGCCTGTAACTTGTAGGACAATTAAGAAACTTCCTGTTCTTGAGAATGGAATTTTTTAGCTTTTTAGGACATGTATTTTAAGCTTTTCTCCGTAGTTATGAGGCTTTTTCCTTTTACCTGTAAATCAAAAGTTGACCTACTCACAAAATCACCAGATTCTAGCATCTAAAACTTTGCTCAGAGTTCTGAAAGACTGAATGTTGCAAAACTGAGAGAGTAGGCAATATTAGCTTGAAATCCATAGGATTTAAAGGCAGATATGCCAAAGCAGAAGGTGGGAACTGAAATGATGGAAAAAGAAAGTAACAAATTCAAAGATAAAAGGTGTAATTTGCCCCATCTATAGTTTACCTTGGCCACAGGGAACAGATACCCCATACCTAAACTCCAGCACAAAGCTGTTCTCAAACCTAACCTTCTGTTTAAGCACTGCTTCAGCCTATTGTCCCTGGTTCCTCCATTAAGGGACGTGCAGAGCGTTCAGGTGCTTCTTTTCTCGGCCGCAGTGTGACACCCTGCATGTGGCCCCCTCAGTTCTCCTTGTCTTTGAGCAGAGCCCTCACCTCCTCCCTTTGCAGTGTCCTTTTCCTGTGAGTCTTGGGGCTCGTGCCAGAGTGCATCATGTACTGAAGGATGAGTGACTGTGTTGGGGACACTGGCGCTGCCGTTGGAAGCATTGAGGACACATTGTGCTTGTAGGAGAGAAGAGGTGAAACAGTGGAACAGGCTGGTGACAGCGGGACAAGTCACCCTGCTGTGTTGCTGTAGTAGGAAATCAAGGAAGTAGGTTTTCTGTGAAACTTCAAAAGAATGACAGCCCAGTTTTCTTCTATGCTAGATGCTGCTGTGTGCCTCTAAACTGGAGAAATCCACTTCTTCAGAAATACCAAGGGTTCCTGCAAAGATCATCCTGACTCAGTTTCAGAAACTTTCTCTGTCCATGTGACAGGATCAGTCCCTGTGATCTACCCGGAGAAGGGAAAGGATGAGTAATTAAGAGACAACACTACTGATACCTGTCTTGGACAGTATCAAACCCAAAGCACTGTGAAGTTCTGCCTAAAGTACTTGACATGAGACATTGCAGAGATTCTGGCTCCTGCAGATTGCTATTTTGATGGGCAGTAATTGTAATTTTGAAGCGGTGATAGAGCAAGCAGGCTGTAGTGTTCATAAACTGCCATGTTTTTTAGATCACTGAGACACAAAATGTTTTCTGTTTTACAGAAGCTGATTTCAGTAACATAATCTTGTTTTGTTTTATAATGGCCTGCTGGGAAACAACTCTACCCCATGAGGGGTGTGGTTAAAATAGCTCAAAGCCTGCTGTGATGGGGCTGAAAATATACCACTGTTTGTACATATGAGTCACATGTTGTCTTTCACAGGATGGAGCAAGATAAAAAAAATTAATAGTTTTACCAGATAAATTATCTTTCTGCTCAGGAAGTCTACCTGTATAAATGGGTTTTTAAGAGACAGGGAAATAGTGGTCATACTTTTCATCTTTGGTGATGGTACCAGAATAATCTAAAAAATGGATTTCATAAAACAGCTTGAGGTCATGAAGTGCAGACAAAGTGGGTGATAAATTTGGGTGTATAAATAAGTTACTTCTCTGAATATTTAAAGCAGTAAAAATTACTGAGGCTATGTCCTCAGCTGGTGAAAATTAGGTTGGCTTAATTGGCTTAAGTAAGGTTTGTTGGTTTACTCTGATTTTCATCATCAGATTTAGTGGTTATAGCTTTTAATCAAAGCAGGATAAGAAGAAGAAAACTATTGTGAACTGTTGGCTCTTTAGCTGTGGAGCAGTTGCTATAACAGGGTTGTTTGTTTTGTTAAATAACCCATGTGCTGTGTTTTAATGCAATTGTCTAAAAAAAACCCCAACCAGAACAAACCCAAAGAAAGCAACATGAAAAGGATGATGGTGGTCTTCACTCCTGGTTGACAAGCAAGTATAATTCCATAAGAAACAGAATTTTAAAACTTCTCAAGATGATTTTGCATGGTGCAGAGACTCTGATGTGAGGATGGGGGCCCTGCTGTGGCTGGGATTTCGGGGCCCTGTGAGGTGTTTCTGCCAGTTGGGGCAGGGAGGGCTGGTCCAGGGCCTTCGTGGTGGGGCTGCTGCCTTCACTCTTTAACCTCAGGCATGACTATCCTCTCTAGCAGCCCCATGCCAGTTTCTTATATGAGGAAAAGGCAATATATAAGGCAATGTTGCCCCTATTAAAAAAAAATATATATATATCTATCTCTGACTTGAATGGAAATAGGAATATGGAGAAAATTCTGCTTTTCCATTTGCCTTGCCTGTTTGCAGACTTTCAGGATTACGTTACTACAAAATTACTGGGTTTTATTTCATTCTCACTTAATTTTAAAATGCTGTTTGGTTTGCTATATTTTTGCATATACTGTGGATTCTCTCCTAAGGCATTAATGGACATAGAAATATAATAGAAAATTTTGTGTTGCAGAAGATAAATTTAATTGAGCTGTTTCTCTTCAAAATTTTGTTTGATTCAAGTCAATGAAAGACAAGAATTTTACTTTGAAGTCTTTCTATTGCAAGATTTGAAGGCTGAGGCAGGTTTATTTGAGGCTTTTGAGAACTGGAGATATGTGTGGGGGTGGTACTCCTGTCTTGAACTTAGCAATTTCTGAAAAGAAGACAACTTTCTGCTTGCAACCTTTTAAGATGGGGTTTTCTGTCCATGAGTTTCTATTAAAAGTCTGACATCCATCTTGGCTCCATCTGTGGAGTCTCTGAACTAGGTGAAAATGTTGTTTCAACCAATAACATAATTATTCCATTATGGTCTTCCCTTAAAAAAAACCTGATAAAAGTAATGGGAAAATAATTTGTGCACAGACCTTATCACATATGTCTTCACAGGCATTGTGGAAGTGTAATGTAGTAGGAGGTTAAACTTGCTTGTGGTGTACTGAATCAATATTTTTGTCCTAACTACTTAGTGTCAATAAATCTTTTCATATGCCTCATATATGAAAACCTCATGTTTTTTAGTCAATAAGCAAATATCTATACTCACACTTTGCAATTTCTTTCCTGAATATAAAATTTCTTGTTCCTCCTCTGCTTTTAACAAAAAGGAATTTAATGAATTCCTACAGTGATTAACTAAACGCAGAAGCGAAGTAAATAACATCATGCTGGTGTAACATCTAATGGAACCTTATAATGCATGTGGTGCTTGGGGATTCTGACCAATGAGTTCCTTCTAACCTTGTCTCATTTCTGTGTTATAGCATTTTTCTTTCATGCATTTGTCAGGTTTGATAAAATGGAAAGAAATAACAAATAGTGAGTAACCAGGTAAAGTGATAATGCATCATCTCAAAGCCTTATTTTTTATTTGCTATTCTGCTGGAGCGCCATCCCTTGGTTCAGCTTTGAAATTACACCAACGTTCATGAGCTTCCTCCCACCAGTGCAGGGTTTTAAATTAAGGTCTATGAAGGGATGATAAGAATCTGCAAGTAAATGTTGTTGCTTTTTGGCCAGAGTCAAAAATCAGATTTTTTTTTTCCATGGCAAGCTCAAAGAGACAGAGAATGATAGTAGGAAAGTTTTTAGATCACCTTTTATGTCTTTTTTAGGCCTATACAAAGTAGACAATTTTGGGTTTTGTGAAGTAATTTATGTGACAGCTATACTAATACTTGAAGAACTTACTCAGTAAAGACAAAATCTGGAATAAAAGGAAAAAGAGTCCTTCAGGGAAAGAGGCATGGCTCTGTGCATGAAATCTGTGTATGCTCCTTCCAAGGCAGAGATCAAGGAGGACAGAAATCCTCTGATCCTTGCATGACAGCTAAAAAGAAGAGCCGTGATGAGCACTACCGGTGGGATGTTCACTATGAACTGCCAAACTTCAGGCCTGGGTGAAGCTGTTGGTAAGCAGGGGACAGGGTAACCCAAGGCATGTGGTGGTGGTGAGAGAGGGGTTAAAGTGGCTGAGCTGGGAAAGGAGTACAGTAGGGTAAAAATCAGTCACATTCTTTATATCAAATTGTGTGTCTTCTTTTACTTAATAATAGAGAAGAAAGGTTTTGGGGACAGATACTTTTTTAGACTTGACTGTACCTTCTAGGTAAATTCTGGTGGATTAGTATTAAAGTCAAAAGTAGTTTGAATGAGGACAGCCAAGAAATTATGGCATCTGTAATTTCTGGAAGGGTTCCTACCTTCCAGAGCAGAAACAACCTTATCCTCCCAGGCAAACAAAAAAACTCCAAAATGTGCATTTAAGCAACCAAGGTATTTCACAAAGCTAGTTTTCAGTTGCCACAGAAAACTCCTAAAGTACTTTTCTTGAAAGGCTGGTCCAATTGAAAAAAAACAGTTACAATGATGTAGCAGATCTTTCAAGGGAAGTAATTTCCGATACTCTTGGAGAGCACAATGTAGTTGAAGTTACCTGGAAATCCACACCCAGAGAGTTGCTCAGTGGTCCAGATTCGAAATGGAGGGCAACGTTGAACGGTGCTGGTCAGTTACTTGTCTTGGGTCTGGTTATTTTCTCTGTGCATTTATTCAGTTTTGTCATAAATGAGCTAGAGGACTGAATAGTGTGACAGCCTTTAAGATCCGGAGCACATCTGGGAGAAAATTTGGACGTGTTGTAGGATGGAAATGGAATAAAAAAATTATATTGAAAAATTCGAGAAATACTGTGAAGATGATGGGTGAAGTCTGATGGTTATGCTCTGTGGGAGGGAAAGCAGCAACAGCTGGCTACCAAGTCCTGCAGGACACTCTAGTGGGCTCCTAGAGGATCATGACCTGAACATGGCTCTAGTTTGTCTAAAGCGGCAAACTCGCTAGTTTTGCCATGGCTGGAAAGAATTGTCATAAGCAGTTTAGGGAAACATGATCCTGATAAGGCTGTGAGACTGATATGAACAGCAGTGCACCCTGCCAGATGCATGAGGTAACTTTCATGAGTTCCTGAGCAAGCCTCAGCTGCAGTGCAGTTGTCTGCACGCTGCAGTTCATGACTGATATAGACAGAAAGGGAGATTCTACACAAGAGAAAAGAGAACTGTTTGGTATAGAAATAGAAGCTTTACAAAGAAAAATGGAAAGAATTGGGAAGGACTGAAGAGGGAAAAGGATGATGGTGAGATCTTCAAGGATATTAAATGCTGCTGCAAACCAGAAGGGAATGAGCCATTCTCCACAGTGAATAGGACAGGAACTAATCATAGATTTCTGCAAGGAAAACCGATGGTGGGAAGGTGGGTGAATCCAGTTAGTGGGAAAATGAGAGTTTTAACGTGGGAAATGATTGCCTTTGTAGGTTGTGGAATGGCAACGGCGGAGACTTGCAAAACAGAAACCCCTCAGGACTGATGGCGGGGCCCAGCAGTACAGCAGGTGACTGCTTGAAATATCTTCTGGGCATGTGATAGAACATTCTTTTATAATTTTTATGATTCTATAAAGAAAGCACAAGAAATGAAAATGCAAGGCCCAAACTATCCTGTTTCATTGCTTCTGTGTTCCAGTGTACTGGGTGCTAAGTTACCTGGTAAGCTGATTTTACTGGGTTGGTGCTGTAGCTTTTAGTAATGGAGATGGAATCTCATAGAGCTTTTTCCATTCACATTTGACCTAAGAGTCAATCTGCATATAATGACTACTTTAATTTACACAGGGAATATTGGAATCAGAAACTTTGAATTTACTTTGCAGTGTTTCTAATACTTCCTTTCATACATAAATTCAAGAGTAGGATAAACAGAATTTGCCACCTCCAATTTGAATTATTAATCGTTGTGCATCTTAATTATCTGGGAGTTATCTATATATCTATTTTTTTTAAGATTTGGAGTTTTTAGACATTACTTATGTTTTAACATGGCTGGTCTAATTTTGGCATAGCAACACTTCTGGGGGTTTTTGTTTTTTTTTTGTTGAACATTATGATGAAAGACCAGGAAAAACTCATCTTTTGAGCTGATTAAATGATCTGATAGATTTGCCAATCAATTTCAGTTGAAGAATACATTATTGGACAATAAGTCTGTCAAATGAATTCAAAAAGAGCTTGAAAAAATCTTTTTATACAAACAAGTGATGTTAAATGGGCAGCTGTTATCTGGCATGGAGGCACTGATCTATGTCTTGCAAAACACCAAGTCCACATTTTAATGAAAGGATTATTTCATAAAAGCAGCAGGTCTTGGTCTTTATGACATTTTATTACCCCATGCTTTTCAAATCAACAATTGGTTGAACTTGGTAAATATTGTTTAGTATTTTTAGTCATTCCCAACACGCATGAATCTGTGTTCTCATGGAGGCAGTAATGCATTCATCATAAATGATAGAGTTTTGAGCATATTTTAACAGAAATAACCACAGTATACAGTCATTTAAAAACACATTTGCAAAATATTGTTTTGCTACCAAAATGAAATGCAAATGCTGAATATAGACATAGTATTTCAGATGTGACACATTCTACTTTTCCTTCTCAGTTGCTGACATTATTGTTACGACTTGTCATGTGTAGCTGAGTGCTTGGTGATTCTGAATCCTTGTGATGGTGCATCCAATTTCTGCAATGAGGTTTGTGTTTAGAGAAGTGGAGTAACATAGAGTTGAGAGTTGGTTTCTTGATCCGTTTTATGTTCTTTAAATACTGGAAGTGAGCAGATGTTCATTAAACTTAGGGGTCTCTCAATTCAGTAGATGTGGAGCAGGGTGGATTTTAAAATTTGGGGGAGAGAATGCTTGTTCAGAGAGAGTGAATGAGAAAGACAGAGAAGCTTCACTTTCTGTGAGAAACACTCGGAGAAAGACAAAGGGGAGGGTTTTCCCCGCTAATCCAGAATCTAATTTGCTGCTGGAGGCTTAATCATATCCTTGGGTCTCAGGTATCCGTCACCATCAGTTAGGATAGTTTTACATCATTTTCTAAAGCAGGCAAGGACAGTTTGGAATAAAGCTTACCCTCCTGGAGCTGGTCACAGTTGCAGCTCATGGAGTGGCTTAGCTCATACTCTGGTTTACTGTGTGGGCCTTCTGGGGTCAGGTGAGTGCATTTCTACCAGCTGCTGACCACAAACTGCACTTTACAAATCTGAGTACTGATAACCAAACTTAGGTTACAGCAGCTAGTACAAAACATTTGTAGCAGGGCCAGCGTGTTTCTGGCAGTCTCAACAAAATGCAGTAATGCTTTGTTTTTGTGCACATGAAGTGTTTTGATGGGTCTTTTGGTGTCCCATTTTTCAATTTTTTTTTCTGATATTACTGATCAGATGGTAAGTTCTACTTTATCTGCTAAGTACTACCTGGGATTAACAAAACTATTCCTACTCTCCATTCTTATAAGTACGGAGACAGTCCAATCTAGTTTGTGTATATCTGTTTATTCTTTAAAGTGAATTTATATTTTAAAGGAGTTGAACAGTTGGACATTGCTGCTGCCTCTGCCAAAGACAGGAGCAGGCATCTTTCTCTAAATAAAGACAAGTCTAGGTCCAGAAGTTCTTAATAGGGCAGTTTTGGAAGCTTGCCTCATGTCTCTATTCCCCAAAAGTTCTGTTTTGATTTTAGTATTCATAACCAGCCATTGATTTTTTCCAACCTAATTTCCTCCCTGATGTATTTAATATCAAGCCAGATCTGCCATCTACCTACAAATCACCCTGGCTTTACAAGCCAGCTCTGCCATCCATCTACAAATCACAATGGCTTTAGTCAGGAAATTAGAAGTAGGCTTAATGTTTTTTGAAAGTAAAGGATTCTTAAACCACTTACTTTAGTCCTCTCTCATGACTCAGCTTGTGTTGCTATTTGTTGCAGTTCCTGGCTCATGGACTTCATCAAGTTATAACATGCAGCATATTGTAGCTGATTCAAATGCTGGCAATCAGAAGGGTTGTTTGCATTTTTTCTTTTTAAAGAAAGAGTCTTCCTTTTTGGGTAATAATTCTAGAATTATGCATTTTAATGACAAGACAGAGTCAAAATCAATTGCATTAGAAGAAGGAAACATATAGTATAACAGCAGTACCTCTTTAATAAAGAACAGGAAACTATTTAAAATTAATTACTGATAATTAATGACTGTAATTATGTTCTGAATTTCCTTGATGTGATAAACACTATAATCAAAACCTTGTTTTTTATAAAGTCCTCTCAGAATATATAACCAGAAGTAAAACTGAAGTTGTAGTAAGAATAAAAATATTGAAGTTCAATGATCTTAGTTTCTGAGAGATTTTAAAGAAGATCAAAAGCATCACGATTGTTCCAGTCAAGCATATGCCAAAGACATGGCTCCCAGTGTGTTCCAGCCATAGAGGGATGGTCCATCACCGTTGTCTTTGCTGGTGAGAGCAGAAATTGATGAAAATCAGCATTTGGGAATTTACGTGGACTCACTGTGCCATAGCATTCAATAGCAAATTTCAGATGCTCTGTTGATATTGATTAATGTTTAAGATCACCCTATAATTATGATGTTATTACTATATATTAATCACATAATACTTAATATAGAATATTCATCAGCATAATATATATGATCTCATGTACTCATACTTTGGTTTCATATGACAGTATATTTTTATTCTACTTTGGGGGTGGAAAGACCAGAGAACTACTTTTAGAAGAGGTAGGTATGCACCCAGATGGATTTTCTAAAGCATCTGAAAAACAGTAAAGTCTTACCTTTGAACTGTGAAAAATTTTCTAGATTTGAAACTCTTGTTGGGGCTATCTTCACAAGTTTTAAATCACATAGGGTGGCATTTTCTAAGGGACAGATTCTGTTTATGTATGTCTAATGTTATTGCTGGAAGAGGCACTTTCCCCTACAAATAGCTCATCTGTGCCCTACTCAGCAGCGTGCCCTGTAGTGTTCACCCACTGAACTGAACCCACTGAAAATCCCTAGTACAGAGCTATATATTGTCAAAGAGAATTACCTTCAGCTTCTGCATATAAATTAATAAATAGAAAAATAAATTGTAGAATTCTTAGCTTAGGAAATAAATCCACCCTCTAAATAAAATGTCATGAAGGTCTCAAAGCCTGAAAAACTGTGTCTGAGATATTAAGGATCAAGAAAGGTACCGCCTGAAAACAGCTGAGAAATTTTGAGCAGACAGCAGATCTATGCACCTGGAGTACATGAGCGTCAATACCAGGCATTGCCAGGCAATGTCTGCCTGTGGTGCAAATCAGCTGTAGGAGGCAGCCTTTTTGGGGGGGGGCTGTTGTCCTTCCAGTGTTTCTTCTGAAAGACCAAATATTCTTGTTATTCCTTTTATGAGATCATTGCATATTTTTGCTTGTACTTACTGCTTGTGTGTATAACTTTTACAGTCCTTATAAACTAATGGTGTCCTACAGAGATATTCACAAAGATGACTCAGTTTAGTTGTATTTTGGACAGATTTCTTGTAATGTATCATTTATAGTGAAAGGAGAATTCATCTGATAGGAAAAGAAGGCTGATGCTCTACAAAGTGTGCTTTGCTGCCAAACCCTTCGTGCATATGGACTGGCTCTGTGTTTTGACAGTGTGTGAGGGGAATACCAGATGTCAAGTAATCAACGTATACAGCACTCCAAAAATGTTTATTTACCAATAAGAAGTTATGCTGCTTTTTTTTTCCCTTTGAGGTGCTGGAATGAGCTGTTCAACAGCCTCATTTGGTTATTGCTGGGGCTGTATCCTCAACTGAAAGGGAAAAGATACTACTGGAAAAAGACGACTTGTTTTTCTTCTCCATGGGAACATGAAGTCTTGGGGAATTAGATAAGGGTGTTGAGAAAGCACCCAGTGAAGGTTTAAAATGTTGTTATAAATCATGACATAAAAGTCAGTCATGTACAACACCTCAGGATTTATTGATCAGAAGTATAAATTTCAAGCAAGTTAAACTTTTGCTATATAGGTAACAGAGCAGTGGACTTCAAATCAGTTGGCTCTACACCAAAAAGTTTGAAGATTTTAAATATTTATCAAGATGTACCTTTTAACCTTCACTTCCACTGCAAAGCAGCCTAAACTCTGTCCAAATCATTAAATTAATCCTTAGTGGCCTCTTCAAAATCAAAATTTCATTTCTTTAGCATGCAAATGACACTATTAATGTTTGAAAATATATAGTACAAAAAAGATCATCCACCTGTCTAGTTTGGTCTGGTCTGAAATCTTCAGCATTGTTAAACTATGGACATATGATATAAAACGTAATTTCAAATTAATAGTGTATTAGATGGCAACAACTAACTTTATTTGAAAGTTAAAAAGATTAGTCTTTTTATCTGCTTTATGCTGCTGAAAAGCATATGTGGACATTGTAAACAATGATATAAGAGGAAAAAGTATATTGTTATGAGAGATTTTCCTATCACTTTAATTCTGCAGTAAGTTTTGGGATTGCCTCTTTGAGTACAGTTCAGGAGGGTCTGCTTTAGAACAGGGCTGTTGAGGGCTTCCCTCTCTTAGAGAACTTGGTGCCAGGGGAGGCCTGGGGATCACCCTGGCTCCAGCTCAAGTGCCCTGGTTCACCTCCTGAACTTCTTCCTTGGGCTTCCAGTAGCCACATCTTGGTGAGAAGGACACGTGGGTTCCCCATGAGAGTACCCGGTGCCCATGGCTGTGTTAAACTGTTTTTTTAAAGCTCTCTGTGAGTGCGTCTTCTCGAGGTGCCCCACCGTGGGGGAGCCGAGGTCTGCGCACGGCTCTGCTGGTGCGGCCGCTCTGCTGAGGGGCCGATCCCTGGCACCTGGGTGCTGCTGGTGCCTGGCTCAGGCTGCTCACCCATCCTGCGGCACGGAGCCCCACCCGCACCTCCCAGCCCTGCTGCACAGAGCCCGCGTGTGGCACTCAGTGACTGGTGGCACTGGGGCGTCTGCCACCTTCTTGTCCAAGCCCGGGTGGACACCCGAGGCTGAGTCTGGAGCGCTGCCGAATCCAGCAGCCAGAAACGTGTAAGCCTGGGCTATTGGCATGACCTGGAAGAGGAGCCGAGCAATCCTTGCACTTGCTGCTGCTCTTCTGGGTGCCGAAACAGGCAAGTGAACACCATCAAGTTACGTTTTTTTCTCCTGGCTGTTGCCTTCGTTGCAGGAGACGTGGGTGTCTGAGGGCTGGCCTTGGGCAGGAGATGTGCTCAGCCCACAGTTATCCACAGGGAGATGTCAGCAGGGTGCTGGGAACTGCAGCTTCTGAGAGTGAGCCTGAGGGTCTGGGCAGTCTGCTGGAGTGAGAGGGAGTGCCTGAGACCAGCCCCGAGACATGAAACTCTGGCAGACAAACCCCTTCTGCTTCTGTGCTGCTGGGCCCTGGTCACTTTGCCTTTCTCTGTTCAGTCCAGTCCAGCCACTTCAGCTTTGCTCCATTTGGAAATATATTTTAAAAACATCTTGCTATTCTGAGTTCAGAAACTTTTTGATCATCTGCTGTAAAGTTAGATAGTCCAGACAAGTCTAATTGAAACCTGAGGCCAAGCTGGGGTCCTGTCAAACTGTCAGGTCCTTAAGTTTTCATGCAGTTAAAACGAGTAAAGATGCTGATATGAATAATTGAATGATGTGTAGAGAAAGGCTACTAGTGCTAAGTAACCTGAAAGACATCTCTTACTAAACGGGTTCCTGCTCTGGTTTTGAGACAGGGTCCATATTTTGGGAAGCTTTTTTTCAAATCTAGACTGCCTTTGGTTAGTCTTTTGCTGCTTAATGAAAAGAGAAAGACCTAATGGAGTTATTGTAAAACTAAATTAAAATACTTTAATTGCTTCAAGAAGAGTTGGAGTTGAAATGCTTCAACACTTTATGATTTTAGGCAATTACCATTTACTTTAGAATCAGAAATCTTTGTGCTGTATTTTTGCATGACAGCTTTCCTTCAAATACTTAAAATGCTTTCTAGATAAGGTGAACTAGAGTAGTGTTGAAAACTAAACAAGAACATCCAAAGAAGTGCTTGTTATGGTTGGTTCCTGCCTTTGTTCCACATTATGTGAGCAATATTTTGACATATTGTAAAATACTAATACTTCAAAATACTTAGCTCAATAATCAAATCTGTTAGTATTTCTTAATTTATTGATTTTAATAACAATATAGTTTTTTTTCTCTTCTGCCACAAAAGTAATATCAAATTCTGTGGTACGCTAGAGCACAGTGAGCTCGGGAGGAGCAGAAAAGGGATGATTGGACAGGAGAATGTTTTGGTGCTCTCCAGCCTATGCCCAGCTCCTTGCAGACCTCAAGTATGAGGTCACAGCTGGTGCAATTGTGAGGGTGTTTGTGATGGTTCTCTGCTTTCTATGCTGAGATGATCTCAACACTGGGGAGAATTTTTTACTAAGTTATTTACTTGCATATCATATAATATAATATAATATTTTTGAGTAAGTTTTGAAGAGTCGTGTTGGATGGAAATGATTTTGACTATTGTTTTACCACATAAATCCTTTATGAAGACCTGAGAAAGGTTGTTCTTAGTTCTGTTCCCTAACAAAGTGTTCTTAAATAAAAGCTAATTTGGGAGGTTTTGGTCTCAAATATGCACACACAGGTATGCTCAATATTGTTTTGGTAAGCATACCTGTCAATGAATATACAGGTCTGAGAAGGATGTAGATATCAGAACTGAGCAATCTAAACTGCAAAACTATGTTCCTGCTGGAAAGTAGGCATTTCTTGTTAATGGAAATTATTGGAGTTACATTTCTGATTTATTGACAAAATAAGAAAAGCAAAAATATATTTGGTCACATTGTCTTTTTAAAATAGCTTTCTTTTACTCATGTCCATGGATCAATGAAAGATACAGAAAAAGATTACAGATATTGTACTTACAGCAGGGAGGTTTCTTCGAGCTCATCCTTTCTAGCAAGCAAGCAAACAACATTTTTTAATGTTTGTTATACCTATTATATAATCTTTAAAATATGATAAGTGATAGCATGGTAGCAAGTCATGCTATATATTAAGAAAAAAACGTTGAAAATGTTATAATATTTACGTATGAGAAAAAAAGACTAATTTAGTTCAAAGATTTACTCAAAGCAATTGTCCTGTTGATGTCTGATCCCAGATTCAACTATATAATGAGATACCATTCAAAATCATTTCACTTGAAGTTACAACTATTCATTGGAAAGACCTAGTTTTGGGAATCCTAAAGCTATAATCAGAGGAGCACCTAAATTTTTCTGTAGGTAGTATGGAGGTAAAGCATATTACTCCATGATTAAATTTAAAGCTTTGAACTGGTTTAATATAAAACAAATTTATAAATTTCAACACTATTTCTATCGTTGATAAAAAAATACTAAATTTAAGTTAGTTTGAAAAGAATGTCAGCATTCTTTTGTGGAAATCAATGGAAAGAAACTTCTCTTTTAACCTCAGTTTTCTCTGTCTGCAGAGACATTAAAAAATGTCTATAAAGAGAGACAATATAGTAATTTATTAAAAAAATTTCATGGAGAAAAACTTATTGATGAGAATTTTGATCATTAAGGAGAAATTTTCATATTCAGGGTCTTGTTCTATGAAGTGTTTGCTTTGTTGTGTTTCATTGAATTGTGGGGCAACAAACATATGTCCCTGAATTTCATACCCTTTTTATATCTGGAACAATCATCCTCCCACCTACTGCCTAACAGTTTGCCAGAGATGCTGTGCTTTATGTAAATATAATACTTTGTGTTATACTTTGCTTTTAATGTAAGTAACGTAACTTACCGTGTACTAATGCATAGAGTCAGATTGATATTTTATAGCCTGGATAAATAGCTCATATTAATAACTGTACTAAAGACAGTGTCTACTATCCATGTGAATAACTTCTGAATAACTTGGCCATTTTTCTGACACTTGTACACTTAGCATGGAATATGTCAGAGTACCAAGAGGTTATATTAGTATTTTTTGAAAGACCTTATTAGGAATATTAATTCATTATAACCTTTGGCGCCATAATATATATTTATGGAATGCCCCTTTAACGGCTAAATTAAAACTTGAAGAGATTTTACAAAGATCAAGTAGGTGAAGCCTCATGACCCTGATCTGTGGTACCTAGTATTAATGTGCTTTATGGATAAGGAAATATCTGGAGAAAGATGGGAAAGTTCTGTTCTGCCAGCAGGCAGGAGTGAGACCTGTGTGATTTGCCCAGAGAGTCACAGGGATCTCTGACAGAGCTGGGAAGAGAAAATAAATCTCTTGTAGTGACCAGGGGAGAGGATGACTGAGGCAACACGTCCCAGTCCACAGCTGTTCGCGGATGTATGAAGGTTCCTCTTTTGCTGAGTGCACGCTGAGGGAAAGTTAAGGGCATTTTGATTTCCTCTGCTCTACCACAAAGGGTAAATGGGATTCAAGGGTAAAAACTTGTAGATTTTTCCTGCTGAGCTAATACCTAACAGATCGCCATCCATGTATACCTACTAGGACTATAAGTCAGTCTGGAAGCAACCTAAGGGATTTCGGTTTAGATCTCTGTGAGTTATTGTAGGGATCAGCGGTTTTTGGGGTCAGATCCTGTCTCAGGCACAGGATTTTTTTTGAGGTTATTTTTCTGGGAAACAAAATGGGCTTTGTGCATTGTTTCATCATTAGTGAAGTTGTTTGCATATTTATCTGAAGCTGAAAGTTTTAGCAGTACAGTCAATCAGCGCTTATATGTTAATTACAGAGGTGTGGGAATACTAAATTGGCTTATCCACAAATGTAACAGGATGAGACTGTATAATGGGCAGTCATTGGTACAACAGCAAGAGTCTTATGATTTAAGATTTCAATTTCAAAGTACTTAGAAATTAAATAGGTGTCCTCTTTTATTTTTCCCTGAAAATAATTGTCATAGGCATCACAATGATTAGTGTTTTCATAAGAAAAATATTAATTACTTAAAGAGCCCGCCAGTTCCTTACTAGACCTTCCAATCATTCTTTCTAGTTTACACAGTCTGTTACTCTAGAGGGTGAAATCCAGAAGTCTGCACTCAGTATTTATGCAGTTTCAATTGAAATCAAATCCCCAGCAGCTTCAATAGGGCTTTTACCTAAACCAATTTCTGAATAAGCACTTCAGTATCTGGACCCTAGTGGAAATATGTAATCTGAATTTAAAAAGAATTGCTCTGAGTGTACAGAAAACTATAACGTTCAGCAGCTGAAGAAGAGAATTCACAGCATCCTAGGTTTTAAATTATTAATTCCCACGAATTTGTTATCCTCTACTTTTCTTCAAAACTTTTTACTGCAAAAGAAATTATCCTTGTTGGTGTCAGGTTTCTGTCAGTGAAGCTTGCAGTGCTCTTCCTCAGCAGTGGGGTCTGGTTACTCTTTGCTAACCAGTCCCCTGCTTATGCCACACAACCCCAGTGAACCCCAGGTCAGCCGTAATTTATTATGGTAGATGAAGCAATCATCCAGGACTCATATGGGCTGGAATGGGTGATAAAATAAAGTCCAGTAGTGAACACTATCTGTGTTTGGCATTTAGAAACCAAAAGATGTCTATTTTGCTTAAGCATAAGCGTGACTTGATGTCTTTGTTTCGCACTTCTGTAAGTGTAATTCACCACATTCTTTTCTCAACAGACTCATTATCACGAATTCTGAATCCCAAGTCCTAAAGACTTTGGTTTAATGGGTTCAGATTTTTGTTTAGAGAAATAAGTCTTGCAAAAATTTGTTTTGCAGGAACCTAGTGGAGTAATAAATGAGAAAATGGACACAATAGTAGCATGAGCACAGCCTGTGCATATTTGTTTAGGAATTTGGGTCTAAACCTGTTGTTGAAGATAATAAACTTTAAAGTGAGTGTGCTGTGTTATCCAGGGAACCATATGGAGCTAATGTCTTTGCTGCTTGGATCAGTCTAGCCCTCAGATGACAAACAAGTAAGAAAATGGAGCTTGATCATTTGTGAAGTTAGTGAGAGGTCTGACGCTGAGTTTGATCAGAAGAACTAGGACCTTTTCTCCCTGCCTGATACTTTCCACAAAACCTCTGTATTTTGAAAATTCTCATACTGAGACTTAACATCTTTGAAAATGTGTACATATATTTAGAGAAGGAAGAAATTATAAATGTGAGAAAATGGAAAGAAAACCCCTCACAAAACTAGAATAGTCTCTGAGGGCATGAGGGAAAAGGCCTTTATTTCTAGCCAATGATTATGTTTTATCTTTTGATTTGCTTCGTAGTTATTTCAATCCCCTTGGTCTTAAGTGGTATCAGTACTACAATATACAACCATCCAATACACATTAGGAAGCTGTAAAAAAATAACTGCCTTCTTCATATGTTTTCTAATAAACTTAAATTTAGAAGTGTTCTCCATTCCTTAGTACAAGTAAAACAGAGGAAAATACATTTTTAAAAGAAAATAATTTTTCAAAATTAGTTGCTAAATTGAAATTCCTCTTTCCTATAGTCAGCTGATAAAATCAGATTAGTCTATGTTGGTTTCTCTTTTGGCAGCATAGGCAATCCTCCATAATGACCCAAGCAGTTAATGAGCAGTCACAGTTTCTTGTGCCATTCCTTCTGAACACTGTCTTGTTCTGTACTGGAGTCAATTAGGAAAACCTTTGAAGTACAGAAGTGAAGGACAAGGACTGGAAATTTACTGGTCATTTTTCATTAGCTACTTCTCTGCAGTATGGAACAGCATCACATCATAACCAAAAACTGCCTGAAGCCTGTCTTGTAGGCAATGTAGGTGGTGGTACAGGATCCAAGGAGTTAGCGTACTGAGGGAGAATTTGATCCAAAATGGGAAGGTATTGCATGAATTCTTAAAATCATACTTTTCTCTTGTTTTCTATAGATAGGCTGGGGATATTTTTAAATTCCTCCCACCAACCTGCCAAATCACCGTATGGAGTTACTCAGTGTCTCCTTTCCATTGGATGTTTTGCCACATGCAAACTTTCATCTTCTGTCTCAGTGTACTTTTGTGTACTTTCAAAGGTAGGTATTTTGCTAACATATGAAACTGCAAGGAAACTTAATCATATAAATAACAGAGTTCAGAGTCACAGGTCTAATTTCTTTGTCTAATGGTATGTTTCTTATCACTGTGTGGTTTGTTAATGATAGGAATTGTTTTTTATCGTATTGTACCCTGCAAATTCAGCGCAAAGAAAACTAACTTTTATAGGCTGTAATTATAATGGATCTTCTCCTCATTGTGTGTGGATTAGAACCACATTGAGTTATAATATCTCTCTGATTTATTTTCTTTGCATTAGGAGTGGAAGAAGGTTAAATGTATCCAATAATATTTTCTCTGTGGAAAGAAGCTACCACAGAGTGAATCGCAGCTGCAAATGGGTGACACCAAAAGCCCTTTCATCCTGACTCACAGCTTCAGTGTCAATAGCTATTATCCCTGGACTAGTAGTTTACACTTAGTGTCAAAAGGACCTGACGTTGCTGGAAGCACGAAATAGATCAACTGATAATGAAGATTACTGATGGATGGTCTACAAATTTTCTTAATCTTGCTATATTTATAATTCCTTTGAATGCAGGTGATTTTGTCACAAGGAAACAGTCTGAGGATAGATGTTTAAAGGGACATAGAAGGACATGAGGCTTTTCTGGTGTGTTAGAGTACCAGTTTCAGAGCTTTCCTGGTTAGTTTGGTTACTTGGAAATGCCAGCAGATTTAATTAATTCTGAACTCGTCGTGATTAGTGGGTCTCTTTCTGCTAATATCAATAATCTTACCTAGAAGTAATTAAAAAAACCTTCCAAAAAAAACCCAAAAAAACCCACATCAAAACCTGCACAAGCAAGAATGCCTACTGTTTGAAAAGACTAAATAGGAAGCTTTGGTATTTATTGAACAAAATTATGGTAGGGTATTTCATAATTTTCTCTTTTTGGGGTTCAAATTCTTTTCATAACTTTTCTGCTGAAGGACTCAGGCATAGAATTTTCTTATTATTTAATGCCTGGTCAAATATTACTTAACACTACCCATAATTTTATTTCATTGAAATTTTATTTTTATATTCTCTCAGACGAATTTCAGATGCTCACTTTCATTAGGCTAAAATATTTCCTGGATGATACTGAAGGCCAGAATGGTTTCGTGTATTTCAGTTCCATTTCAATATTACGGGAACCTTGGGCCATTCTAGCTTGTGCCTTTCTATCTTAAATGAAGCTTCTCCAACTCCAGTAAAGACATAAAATTTAAATAAATTATAGAAAACATTAAATATGACTTCACTTTTTTCCCCATTAGTTTGCATTGAAAAAATAAAAGATGCTCTGTATCTTATATCAAGCCAGGCCTATCTTTATAATCGTGTAGTTTCATCTGAGCCCACAGCAAAGGGAAGCGGCACATGCTGAGCACCATTTTATGCTCACGGTAATCTCGCTGTGACACATTTACTTTAATCTGTCGATGATTCATGTTTGACACAGACTTGAATTAATGTTAAGAGAATTAAAAGAATGGGAAAACCTTTTATTTTTAAAATAGGGATGCAAAACAGGCAGAGAGTTGAATGCCTCTAGCCAAGACAATACATCAAAGAGTGTTCCTTGAGATAGACCAAAAATCAGGTGCTCTTGCCATGAGGGAGAGGAGTTTGTTTGGAAAAAATACATAAATAAATCCAGAAAAACTAAACAAAAAATGGCAGTTACTCTTCTCCCCCTAGAATGGAAACTGCAGTAAAAGATGACTAGGTTTGCATGAAATGGACATAACCAGACTGATGCATGATGAATTAATGCACAGGTGATTTCTGTAGCAATCACTTAACACACCAAAGAAGCCTGACAAACACAACAGCGATGTGTCTGTTGTTTCATGAAGAGAATCTGGAAACCTCAGCTTGGTGCTGAGGTCACTGATGAAGGGTCAAATGAAAAAGTGACCAGATGAAGAGGGAGGATGATTTCTTTAAATCCAAGATTTTGGCTTCCATTCTGCAAAAGCACCCAGTGAGTAGCATGCTGCTGGTGCTGTCGTGGTCTGGCCAAATTTGTGACATCTCCCTCTCTAAGGGATGATGCTGGAATCTTCGTAGGTTTCAAATCTACCTCATCTTAGTGACTGAGAGGGTCTGTATTGATACCACAGATGTTTAGATGGGTACTCTTGCTCCCAGATCCTGCAGGCTGTAACTGGGCAGTATTCATAGGAGAGAGGAGGATTTATGTGTGTCTCCCAGCCAGGGAACTCACTTTCAGG